>VXAA01002382.1:766300-819574 GCA_013399115.1 Anseranas semipalmata
TTTTTTTTTAAGTGTGGGAGGTGAAAAAGCTCAAAGCTTGAAGTTGAGTGACGGTAGCATGTTGGACAGTACTGGACTTGTCAGCACTGGATTCTGTTCCCATTTTAGCCATAGACTTTTAATGTAACCCAGTTCCTAAATTCCTGTTGAAAATAGATCGATTTGGTTCATTGAGAGTTAAGTATTTCCATACTGAGCTAAATTCTAATTATCCCTTATACTGTAAGTACCCAATGTATTTTGGGAGACAATGGTATGCGACTTAGCAAAAGGGCAGCAAAATTATTGCAATATTAATAAAAATGCATCACAACAGTTGTGGAATAAACTATAGGACTTTAAATCAGAGAAGTAATTACAGGCCTATTATCCAATATGGCTACAGCTGCTCTGTGTATTTATACACACAATTGCTTTCACATATACACCAGGAGGATTAGAATGAAATAAAACCCATGAAAGGAAGTATTTATCCAGGGAGTTAGAGCAGAAGCAAAGATTTCCTTTCCATACCAAGAAAAATGGAGCCAAGCAGCTGCTCAGTTATTTTGGATTCTTTTTCTTACTTGACAATGATAAAAATGTTAAAAGCACCAAAATGACACATCAAGATAATAAATGAAGTTTCCTTTGTGATCAGCATCTGTCATCAGAATTTCTATTCGTCTCAGCAGTATTTGGCAACTTATCAGAAATTCCTCCTTCCAATAAAGATTACACTGTATTTGCCGTTTTGCCGTTTCACGTCATTTTTTTTTTTTTTTGCCTGAATATTGATATCTTTTTCTTCTTAAAACTCTGGCAGTCCAGAGGCGGAAATGAGGAAATCAGTCAGTAATAAGGGATCTCACAAATTGTCCATTTTAACTGAATGAAAATATAAAGCCTAAATAGACAAAATGTTCATAGGTTTTAGGCTAGGGGAATTCACTACTGGTACAGTTATGAACTGCATTGTGGTCTGGCATCCAGTTTCCAGCATTTTTGTTATGGCCATGCACAAATGTTTTTACCATGCTTCTTTTCTCAAACGTGATATTCAGTTGTGTTCTGGCCTAATTCACAAATTATGTTTTTAAATGCTGCCCATTTACTGATAATGTTGCACTTTGGTATGGTGTGGTTTTATGTGGGCACAGAATGGTGTTTTATCCCCTTTAATCTGCTTTCAGAGAAAGAAAAAAAAACTCATGGAAAGAACTTCTTTGAGGAGCAAAGTTTTTATGTTGCAGTCAGGAATTGAGAGAGGGCAAAAGATGGAAAGATGAGATGAGACTGTATGTCCAGAGGCAGTTTCATAACCAGCTCCGCTACAGAGCTACCAAGCTTTTCCTGCACTGCATTGTATTACCACCAAGTACTTTAAGAAGCAATGAAATATATACACCTAGAATAACAAACCACGCAATCTCCTCAGGTGGAAAGACCATGGGGAGGAGGAATACCTCTGCTTATCACAGCCACCACAGGCATGCTGGCTCCTGACAGCACCATCTTATCATGTCCAGAACGGCGGCTCCCAGGCAATTGGCTCCTCTCAGTGCCTAGACGATCAAAGAAGCTTAGCTTTGAAAACTGTTTGTAGGACAAAAGCAGGTGTCCTGGGATCCTGCAGGATCCTGCTCTGCCAGAAAGCCATGCTATAACTGACACCATGAGTCCAATTTGAGGACAAGAAGAACCCCCAGGGTGCGAGCAACAGAAACAACAAAGCAATGGGAAGCGATGGTGGGGAGGAGGTTGTTGGTTAGGGGCAAAGCTGCACAGATGGAGCGAGTGCGGGAGGGAACCAGGCATCAGGATGTGAAGGAAGGGCACATGCAGGCAGTTGGCTGGTGATCCACCTTGCATTTGTGTGCTGGGCCCACACCAGTGCCAGCATCACTACTGGGGTTTGTACATAGCAGCCCCACTGCTTTGACTCACTGGGTCATGACCAGAATCTTCAACCGGCCAAGCTGCTGCAGAGACAACTGCTCCTTCAGCTTGACTATTTTTTCCTCCTGGAGCCTTATTTCACTTAAAGCTGCCTTTTCATTCTGTCTCAATGTGGTTTCCCTGGGTTATTCTTTCCCTTCATCTCATTCCACATCATTCATATATTCTCTGCTTCTTCAACCAGACAGGAAAGCAAAGGTTAGAAAGAAGACAAGAATTCAACTTGCATCAGGGACTGATGCAAGGCCCAACCTTTCAGGAAAAAGCAGAGAAGTATACCGAGATGGGAACAAACAAAAGACCCAAGTAAGCATGGAG
The DNA here is from genome assembly GCA_013399115.1 of Anseranas semipalmata. Taxonomy (NCBI): domain Eukaryota; kingdom Metazoa; phylum Chordata; class Aves; order Anseriformes; family Anseranatidae; genus Anseranas; species Anseranas semipalmata. The sequence goes on from VXAA01002382.1 coordinate 768,557, forward strand.
ATGTCTTAGTGTTGGACAGAACTGACAGCTTGTGCCTCATTGCCTCTTGGCGGGTGGAGACTTGCTGTTTGCCTGTCAGGTTGCTCAATTCTCTGGGCAGGAGGGCAGGAAGTTATGGCAGAGAAAGACATAAGCACAGATCAATGATTTGCACCTCTCCTGCCAAATAGGGAAAGAAGGTTTAGGTGCACAGTTTCCCCATTTTCAGCCTTTGATGTGATTCTGTGATGTGGGGAAGAGTTTAGAAGGGCCCTAACACGGAGAAGGATGTTTTTGATTACCACTGATGCAGCTTGCTGATAGAACAGAGATCGGTGGGAGACATTGTTGGGACTAGGTAACCTTTGAGACAAGTAAGTCAATGTATATTTTTTCAGTGCTGCCTATCACATAATGGGTATTTGACAGCACATTCATAACAGTTTTAGATTCTTGTGCATTACTTCATAACTGGAAGGGAGCTGTTGACAACATGCTGAAAGATGGCTAAGTCAGCCAAGATATGGTAACTTTTTAAAGCACTTTGACTTGGTTACAGTCAATTATGTAGCCGTAACTTAAAATATACAACTTGGATTTTGTTGAATTTCCCTAGGGCCATCATAGAATCTGGATAGGTAACTGCATTGCTTATCTGCAAGCCTCCAAGTGCTTTTCAACCTATACGTGCTAAATGGGTGGTTGATCTTCTTCCAGATCCTAAAAAAACATGTTGACTTTGAGTTTTTCAACAGGGCATAACCCTGAAATTCAGTAAGAAATATGTACCTGACTTGATTCAAAAGTGCAAGACTCAGTGACTGGCTTCTGCTGTTGAGGAAAATTAAACTGCAGCAGAGTCTTTGTGAGCACTTACAGAGCGGTTAGCACAATAGTTCTGTGGGAGGCAGCAGTAACACCTGACACAACAGCTTTCCCTATAATAAATCTCAAGATGTCATTGTCCTATCACTCCGACACATATTCTAATTTGAGGACCTATCTGAAAGCCCCATCTCTGTCATCTTCTGTACTGCCAAGAGTGTAGCTGCTATCCTTCCTTATCTATGTGTGGGAACATGCCAGCGCCCTTTTGTTACCTAAAGCATTCAGAGTCAGAGTTTCTATTGAGTGCTTTGGACAATTTGAAGTTTTTCTTTCTTCCTTAGTTCCTGTAAGTGATGAGTAATTCTCCCCCACATGATAACTCTGTTGCCCCTGAAATTAGTCTCCTGTGAAGAAACCACGTCAAGGCAGTGATCTAATGTCAAAAACATCTCTGGCTCAAAAACCTGAGCAAATGAGAGAAAATAAAAGACAAAGAAAAAACCACCTTCCCTGGCAATTTAGAAGAGAATTTATTTCTTCCTACAGAGTGCATGATGAGTAATTCATTTGCAAATGCTAAATCCCCTCAGAAGGTGTTCTGGAGCAATATTGTTGAAGTCTTCTGCTCTCCATATTGCAGTCAATATGATGAAACATCCCTGCTAGATTAAAAATATGATTTTAGAAAGGAAAAAAAAAAAAGGAGGGGGAGGAGGGGGTGAAATAAGAAATATTGCAAGTAATAAATTAGTGCCAATAAATCAACTCCCTGTCCCTCAATGGCTGCTAGCAAGGTTCAGGGTTGCAGCAGCTCCGACTGCCCAGCTGCGCACCTTGGCAGAACAGGGCGGGAGCGCTGCAGTGGGGTCTACAAGGCAGGTACAGGCCCTGGGGTTCCTCTGGACAGGTACCAGGTGGATTTTGTATTTCACACGCTTTTCATTTCCTCTCTATGTGAATCCATTTATTTATTTATTTATTTATTTATTTATTAGCAATGGGGAGAATTAATTTTGACCACATTGGCTGGCTTTCTGTGTGCCACAAACCAAACAAGTTTCCTGGGTGATCTGTCATTTCTCTATTACCCAAACCACGGTCCTCTGTCAGAGCGACAGATGCAGATGGTTCAAGATCAGACAGATTGAAGATCAGAGTGATCTAAAGATGTCCAGTGGTGGTCACTCAATGCAAGCTGTATGTGAGTGATTTCTAAATGTTAATTCCCTGCCTTTATTGCAGATCTAATCTGAAATAGAATTGTTTGTTTGTTTGTTTGCTGTGTTAATTTTTAGCCATCTTTTGATTACTAAATAAATAGAGCTCCCAAACTTTTATTTTGCCACTGTAAAGTTTGGATCCCAACTCTCAAATCTGTCCTGTTGCTTTTCTGAATGCTGTGCAACTTTCCAACATCCCTTTTTGAACTGTGAGGATTTGAATGAGTCTTAGTGAAGATGGAAATATTATCTACCTATTACTGTTTGGTATTTCCAGTCTTATGCAGCCAAAGGTTGCTTCTCAGCCACAGATCAAGCTCCTACCATCACACTTAGACATTTATTCAAGGATTATCTACTACACTATTTCTGAGTACTGTTTAATGGGACAGAGTACCAAGTCACAGTTCCTCCACTTGTGAAAGAGATGTATAGTCACTTCTCTGAGATATATGATTGCATGTATTAAAAAAGTATATCCTTCTCAAATGGTCCTGGCTTGCCATATGCTCCAGCCTGCCCTGTATATTCGACCAGTTTCCATAATTATTTACCATTCAAACAACAGTTTTGTGTCATTGCACCATTAAATAGACAAGCAAAGACCTTTATACATTTCCAGATCATTTTTATGAGTAAGACTGGGACCAGAACGTACCTCTTCTATGTTCTTCTGGAAACTTGTGTACTGGATGATGATACATAGTTGTTTCATTTAACACTACCAGTCTGATATTTAAGCTATTTAAGAACTTCAGTAAATTTGCTTTTCTTATAATGCTAGTACTCTTTCACCAAGTCATGTCAGTCTCTGTGGTCTGATTCAGCTCTAAATGCTTTGCATATCTGTCCTTCTATGTTTTTTAGTTGAGACCTCAATCAGGTCGAGTTCCAGCTTTGCTCACATTAGTTGCCATATAGTCACTGAACTTCACAGAAGCCTAATACCTAGTGGCCATATCTTCAAAACTTACCACACTAAAGGGCAACACAGCAACTCTACATACACAGAGCAGGGAATGTCAGACTCTGTGTGCTGTAGAGTTTGGAGCTCAGCCACACAACTGGAGGAAGATAGCCATGGTCATTGCCTGTAGGACATGCCTGGGGGGCTGCAGCTTGTGTGAGGAATGTTTCCCTAGCTTTTCATTTATTTGGTTATGTTTTTCTCTTCTTCTTCTTCTTCTTCTTTTTTTTTTTTTTCATTGCTACCCACATGAGTAATCAAAATTTTGTTTTAATTAGCAGTGAATTAAATTAAGCAAAATTCCCTAAGTAGAGACTGCTTTGCAATCAACTTTCATATCACTGGCTGAAGCAATGCAGGTCTCTGTGTTCTCCAAACTCTCATCTGGGGAGTGCTGCCCCGCACCTAGGTAAGGGCAGCCCGAGGGAGTAACCTGATGGTGGGAGGAGGCTGTAGTGCAGCCAGGAAGCTTCCCTTGAAGAAGGTGACCAAACTGCAGTATCCAAGGCTCCAGCTGAGCAGGCCTTCAGGTACATTAAAGGCAAGTGATTATGTTCTCCTGAAGTTATTTCAGTTTGCTATTACTCACAAGTTATTATTATTATTATTATTATTACTATTATTATTCATGAAATGACTCTGATTTATTATTGACTAATGATAATCAAAGAAACTTAACTATCTTTACCTCTGGCTTGGGAAAAAAAAAATGATGCCACTTTCCAAAATGAGAGGTCTTCATAACACAGATGAAGCCTGGCACTTAGCAATATGCTAGTATTGTATTTACCTGCCAAATTGCAGCACTGCAGTCCTCCAGATACCTCTGGATCTGGTCCTGCAGTATTCTGAAGAAATCCTTCATCTCTGGAAGGGCAGAGTAAGCTCACATCCTCTTGCCATACCAGAAGTCACCCGTTTTAGCCAATAGATGTTCACAGAAAGGGTAAAGGATAAAGAGCATGGCCTCTAGCTTGTCCTGAAAAAAAAAAAAAGCTTGGAAGCCTCCAACCTTACTGTTTTTTTGACTTAGATTCTTCACAGATTAGGACCTAGTGTGCTGATCTAGGACTTCCTGATCCAGGATCTCCACTGCTTCTTATGTGAATAGTAGCACCAGCTCTGTGAGTATGTAAGCATCCCATTCCTTGCAGTTACACCAGCTGAGGTTTGTGCAGACCCTTTTCCTCACAGGTGGAGGAAAAATCCAGCTCTTTTCCTGCTCTAGAAGGACAAGATTGCTGTAGTGAATGTCTGTCCAGGAGCCCATACTACCTGGTTCACAACAGTAGGCCAGTAGAGAAAGCAACATTCCTAAACACTTCCAGGTTTTTAAGAGAGGGAGGAAAGAAAAAGTGGGATTCTGGACAACCTAATAAACCCTGAGTACTGAGTGGGTCTCCCTGTCTGCCCAGGTGTATTGGTGTTCAGCTTGAGAATTGTTGGTTACATCAGGCTATGTGTGGATGCATTCAATAGGAGACAATGTTAAGACAGCATCTGTTAGCAAAAACTTTGCAATGGGACCTAGGTCTTAATCCGATCTTTGTCTTCTTGCTTTAGGAATATATAGTTTTTTCATAGAGTAACATGATTTTGAGGTTTGCATTAATTAGTACTATTAGAACTGAACAGTAAGCAGAGATAATATAAACTAATTTTTCCCGAGGACCTACTAAAGAAGATTTAGGTTCACTGTAATTCATAAAAGGCAAATAACTTTTATACATAGCAGCAGATGAATTTCAGTAGAATAGAAAACATTTTATTTCTTAGGACGGAAAGCACAGAAATAGAATCACAGAACCAAGTAAGTTGGGTCCCTTAATTTTTTCCCATATGTCATATACTCCAGCCCCCAACCATCTTAATGGCTCTCCTGGCCTCTCTCTAGTTTGCTAATCTCTCACTTGTATGAGTAAAGAAGCTTAAAACAATTACATAAAACAACAATTCCCGATAGCAAAACATGCACTGAATGTGGAATCCATAGGATCCAAGATAGAAATTCATGGCTGATATTATTGTCTGGAATCCTTAATTGCCATTCAAGACACATAAGCTCTCTCAGCTGGTAGACAGTTAAAGTAGACACTAACAACAGGTTAGATGACTTTGCTTCCTCAACTACCTAGATCCCTTCACTGAATATGAAGAAGCTGAGGATGGCTGGTTCAGAGACACTGACATCTGAGGAATCCTCGCCCTAGGACTGCTTTTCATTCTTTGCTGGGAAGGAAACACAAGGCACACTGTTTTGTACTGGAAAACCTGCAGGCAACAGCCCCAGTACTCTGGGCATTAATCTTTGACCAAAAGATGCACAGAAACTGTTAGCCCTCCTTTGCTCAAAGTGGGATGGGGAATGGCAGGCACTTGGTCTTCTTGCAGCCTGTCAATTCACATCTAACTTGAACAAGGGTATTTAACTTTCTCTAACAATTTCCAGGAGAAATCCTCTCCATTTCTTTTAAGCAGTGGTGAAGCCTCTACTGCTGGGTTGCAAACATCCCCTTCTCAGGGAGACCCAGCGAAGTCAGGCACACTGAAGACAACAGGAGTGACTTGATGGACCTGATAATAAAATCAGCACGTCACCTTTTATCTGTATGAAGGCTGAATTACTACTGCTGCTTGAATCCTCTTTTTTTTTTTTTAAGACATGATCACCTTATAACATTGTGTTTAATTAATGTATTTAATTTTCTATAATAAAATAATTTTCTATAAATAAAATAAAACACTTAAAGTGACTTGAAAAAAGGTTTCTGTTCACTGTTTCTCTTTATTTTCCATATAAATGTCCCTGCAAACACCCCCACATAACTGATCAATAGGTTGTGGCAGGCAAACTGCTTTCTCAGCTTGGCCAGTTTACAGCAGCATTTTTCCCTTGAGAGCAATTCATGACACGTCTGTGCAAGCCAAGAACCAGGCAAATGGGACAGCAGGAATTAGCTCCTGTGCGGCTTCTTTGTACCTTTTTTCTTCCCTAGGCAACAGCTTCAGAGTGGTTGTGTCCACAGAGCTCCGTGGATTTACCCTGGCTTGTACCAGAGCACATCTCCTGCAGGAGGTGCCTGCTGCTGCCCATTGGCTCTAGTGGGAGCTCAGGTGAGTGTGTTGTAGATGGTTATTCCAAAGATGCTGGAAGCCAAAGCTCATATCAAACTGGTGGTGGATTTAAAATTGATATGCTTGTGAATTAAGACTCCCTTAACTGGCTTGCATGTGGTAGTCCCTGGCAGGTAGGCCATACCTGCAAGCAGACAGGCCTCACCTACAAGTAACATGGCAGTGGCCTTAGGGATTCTGCAGGGTTTTCCCTGCAGGGCTGGTCACTACATCTCTATGGGTCTGGCTCACTGAGTCCTGTACGGAGCCCTCCTAGGTGACCTCTCCTCCATCCCAGATCCTCAGTACTGCTGGGGAGAACACACACCTGAAAGAGTTAAAACTAAAAGAAGAAAAAGGGCTGTTACTTTTTCCTGGCCTCCTCTTGTATGAAACCAGGTGTGCTTCTACAGCCAGGAGCCCTTCCTCCATCAGGCTGACGTGCCTTTGGAAAAGGCTTTCTTCCTTGTGGCATATGGCTGCTGGCTGAAGAAAGGAAGGGGGCTTCTAAATTGCTTTGTGTGGACCCGAGAGAAAGTCACAGTCATTGCACTGCCTTTTCCCCACTGCATGATAAGACCGGGGGCAAGCAGCATGAAAAGGGGAAGCAGGAAGGATGTTGCCAGCAGGGAAAGGACTTTGATCTGAAAATTGAGATCATCAATAAGTTTGCAGATAGAAAGGACTCCCTCCTCCTCTTCATTTCCAGATGACCGATCCCTCGAGTACTGTGGCAGCCCCCTGATTGTTTCTGAAGGGTTGGAAATGCCACAGTCAGCCACCCAGCCCTGCTTTCCGTGTTTTGCATTACAGATGTTTCTGTGGAAGTAAAGGAAAAGATTCTTTGTGATAGAACTCCAGGTTCACTGAAATCACCAGGGCCACGGTTTTAGTGTCTGCTGCTTTCCATTTTTTTCTCATTAGATTTTATCTCCTAAGTTTTAGACACAACTTCTGCTGCTGGGTGATGTTTTATTCACTGGCAGCACTGCCGTGTTAATGGGGGAAGCTGGTTTCCACCACGTCGGCCTGGATACGCTGCAAGTTTACACAACCTGTTGCTATAACACATGGAAGGAAGAAATAGCTTATTGTTGGCCCAAGTTAAGGGGACAACCAGCGGTGACACTTCCACTTGACAGGACACTTATGTGAGCTTTGACCTGTCTGCCATCTCAATTCTCATCTTTTCCATCGTAGAAGAGAAACTGATGTCATTCCCTGACTCTAGCTCTGGACATTAAAGCAGAGGCAGGAATTCTAAGTCATTTAGTCTTGAATGTTCTCCAAACTAGTCTTACTTCCTTGTCTACTGCTCTGCTCCATCTCACTATACCAGTGAGCCTCACTGATCTGTGGCACTACTTCCACTGCCAGGAGTATTTCACCGAGGATGAGTCAAAATCTGATGGGAAAGGTGGAAAAGCAGAAAAGCTCCTGTACAAGCAGGGAATATACAAACAGTGAAATAAATAGGAAACTTACTCATCCATTCTAGGAAAAAACTTGGTATTCTTGGGGGAAGAGAGGCTTTTAATGTTGACTTGGTATTTTGCCTTTCCACAGTTTAAATCCTGTTTCAAGAATGTTGAAAAGGGGTATTTGTGCCCTGGCTGGTGTGCTTAGTTCAGACACTGCTCTCAGTCTCGCATTTTAATGGGATACCACGCTGCAAGCAGCATTTCTCCTCCCTGGCAGCGCAAGGCGTGCTCCTGGCTGCGTCATGGCAGGGCATTCAAAGAGCTCCAGAAGGAACGACTCTTCTTCCTACATTGCAGCTGGGGCAGCTTGGGCTGTGGAGTGGAACAGATGTGTGCAAGGAGAAGTAGGTGGGGTGTTCCTGAATGTAATACCTGAGCAGACCGAGTATTGCGCCTAGCACAACGACGGCTCGGTCTGGGGCAGTGCTTACACACCTGAGACTTCCCACCTGAATTTGTCCCAGCTGGTCCCAGCTGTTGGTGTCACGATGCTGGAGGATGGAGGTGCCCACGGCAGGAGGCAAATCTGTCCTGCTGCTCTGCAGAGTGGGCTGCTGCTTTATGCACCACTGCTGAGCACCCATCCCTCATACCCTGCTAAGCAGCTAACCCAGACCAGCTGAATTGCCCCCTGAAGTTGGCTCAGTTGATGGAGCTCAACGCCTAGATGGCTACATGATGCGTTGACACCCTTTGCATCATTTAAGGTTGTGTTTTTAATTAGGCAACCACATTAGTGTACACACACCTGCCAAGCAACTCTTGGCAAGAGCTCTGCAGTGCCAGTAGGGGTCCCTATGGAGGAATTGCCATGTAATAATGAAATGAAGAGTCCAAAAAAGTAGCATTTTCTGCAATAGTGTACACAGTGAGGTAATGAAACGCTACATTTGTTGCAGAACTGATGTCTTATCTTGTTCCCTCCTTTGAAAGTAGGAGAAAAATCAAGAAATAATCCACACAGCTGGGCTTTTCTCTTTGTTTACTTGGAAAACTTGTTTTAACCATCAACTTTAGCAAATTTTGGCAGTTACAAACCTGTACACTTTTTTTGTTTTGTTTTGTTTTTATAGCAAAAGAACACAAGACAATACTGCCAACAGCAATTATGAAGGAACAATTAGTTTTTGGATGAGGGACTATACCCACTCAAAGTGATAAACCTTCCCTTTTGCATAAGGTTGAATTTGTTGTCATTGGAGATATGACATCTCTTAATAACTACTTGAAATGGCATAAAAATCATATCTCTAGGGTATTTTTTGTGCAAAACACATTCATTTAAAAAAAGTCAATAAAAAACATCTTAAAAACAGAAAAAGTTAAACAAAAAGAGCTGAACTGAAAGAAAAGTTACAGTACATTTTGAAATGATTAAAAAGTACCAGTTTTCAAATCTAAAACTTTTTTTTTTTTTGCTGTTACCTTAAAAGTTTAAACCAACTTTGATGACTCTTTAGAATTATATCAAACAAACAGACAAACAAACAAAAAAAAAATTAAAGCGACCTGATTGGCATCAAATATCTACAAAAGCCTGGTAAATTGAAACCATTATATACATTATTTTATAAACTTCTTTTTAAACACCAAAACATACATCTTTTACAAACCAGCCTGCTTGCGACAGGTAAAATTTACAAGACAATCTTTTCCGATACAGTGCTTTAAAGAGAACTGCTTTCATTCCTAAACATCTTTGTCACTTCCTGAAAAGCGGCAGTATGGGCTCATTGCATTGTTAAATAACAGCGATTCAGGTATTCCTATGACAGAAGAATGCTACAGTTCTGAGGGCTCCAATCTCTTTCCATAATACAGTTCAAGTGCACTCTTAACACTGGTAAAGATTACTTATGGCCTTTGTGTAATACGACATATTTGTAGTTATTGCTTTTCATTATTACATAATGAAATGAACTTAATTTCATTTCCTCCCCATCCGCCCATCCCTTGGATGATGCAGCTAATTTACTAACTGAATGCCCCTTCTGGTGATGGAGATGTTAAATGTTAAGTTTATGAAACACAGGCTAAAGGCCATGGATAGTGGGCAATACTCTAAATTTCTAAGGCTCAATTCACAGTTAGGTGTACTGAGAGGAACAGAGATGCAAACAGGCAAAAAGCACAGTTTTACTGCATGGTAAATGATCGTAAACCATCAGAGGATGAAGCTGAAGATGTAGTTCTCTCTTTGGAAACCTATGAAATGTTCATTATTATTCAGTGAGTAGATCCAAAAAATACCAACGAAGCACAGATGTACTTTCACTACTGGCTTTAAATAGTTTTTTTTTCTCCATTATTAAGCGTGCAACCTTTTCAAGTGAAGTCTAGCAGAACCGGTCCAGGGCACCTTCAACCCTCTCATGTCTGCAGTTATTATTGGCTATAAGGATACACTATAGCATCCCTTTAGCTTTTCAAACAGGATCTTGATGAGGAGTAAAGCCATGTTTTTAACCATTTTTCCTGTCCTGCCCACATTTTTCTTTACAATGGATGTTAAATTGAGCCAATAGCAACAATTTTTGTGTCATATTCTTGAAGATTACCACCTGTCTGGCTCTCAGAGAACAGGCTTCTGCCTCCCTAATAATCAGCATTTCAGTGTCATGCTTTGCCTGCCTGTGCTGTATCCAGGCTGAGTTTCTCACTGAAGGGGGTACCAATACATCAAGGCCAGCACTACTTCAGACTATCCTATAGAATTTAGAAAAGAGAAAAAAAAAAAATGCTGAGGACCTAAATTTAACTTGTCTGTGGGACATGCAGAGGGGGAAGGCCCACACTGGTGCACACAACTTTCTGCTGTCAGGAAAACAGAGGCAGTGAGAAGCCTTTGGCTCCTTCCAGCCTTGCGCTGCTCTATAGGCTAAAGAAACCCATGGGATAATTCAGGATCAAGGACATCACCAAGTTTTAGGAAAATTTCTGGATTGCCTGGAAATCACAGCACTGTAATGAATCTCTGTGTTACAACGTCTTTCTGGTTGCCCTCATATGCGGTGTCCTATAGGAGTGGCCTATAGGAAGGCAATTTCATGGTGGTCTTCTAGCAGGGCTGTCCATTTGTCCCTGTGGGAGGGAGGTGATGCTGTGTCTCCTTGTGTCACCTTTGGCCCTGTGCCCTGCTATAAGATACTGGATCAGGACGGCGGTCACATCCAGTATCTTTGGGACTATGGTTTGTTTTGTTTGTTTTGTTTTGTTTTGTTTTGGGGATGTTTATAACCCAAAGACAAAATAATTAACATATTTAAGAAAAGTACATAAGCCTATTTTTTTCCTTTTGCACAAGGCCACTTAATGCGGTATTGGCAGCATAAATTATGATGTCAGTCATTTTAAGGCTCTTCCCACTGCCAGAGTTATCAAAAGGCTCTCCATGTATATGGCATTCTGACCAAAACACAGAGAACACGCATCCTTTTACTCAGACACACACCCCTCAGCAAAGTCAGTGATTTTTGATACAAGCATGTATTTGCATTTTAACACGTCGCTTAATTCTTGTTTTGCTTCTTTACAGAAAGCAAAGACTGTCTTGATCCTAAGGGTTTTAATCCACTGATACTGAAAAGCATTTAAGTCTGTGAAACCTCTCTTACAGTTGATCCTGAAAGAAAATACCATGTAGTGGAGCCATCTACAGGAATGTGAATTGAAACACAGACACACAGGATCAAGGCCAACCAGATCAGCAGAGATGGCAAGGGAAGCTCTAACAAAACTAGGGACCTGGCAATGACAGCAACAGCAATATAAAAATCACCATATGGCAGAAAAAGAAATATATATTGGATGGAACAACGTGAACATTAATTCTTACATCAGGTTGTGTATGTATTGTTATTTTCCAGGTTAGAAAATCAGGGCTTGTCCATGTGGAACAGTAATTAAAAAGAAAATGGTTTGGATTAACAAAACAGATGTTAATAGGAAAATCTTACTCCCTAAGAGGTATTTCACCTTGAGATCTGCATTCAGGTCTTACCACTATCAAAAAGGGCCAGAACAAAACCAGAAAGGCCACAGCAGTACCAATATCCACAGAGGGGCATTTGTTTGAGATGGAACAATTAGACTAGGCCTATTTGATTTGGAGGGGAGGAGATACTGAGGTATAGAAATTATGAGTGGGACAGAGAAGGCTGAACAGTGATCCTTGGCACCTTCCCCACAGCACTTTAGTATGTAGGTGTTCAGTGAAATGAAATGGCAACAACATCAAAACAGAAAAAGTACTATACATTGTATTTATGCATATTTTACTAGTAAAATTCACTACCAACAAGATATTACTGAGGCAACAAGCTTGGTAAGAAACATTGATCTTTTTTATCTGGCAATTGCTAGGCTCCTGTGGTGTTCTCCCTTGTGACACTTCTGATATGTCCCAGTAAAGTTTTGATATCAGAGTCTCAGGCTTACGCAAGACTTTTCACTACAGAAAAAAGATGACAAGTACACTTCATAACTAGCTGGGGGCTAAAACATAACTAATTGCATAATAGATAAAAATGTCTCACACCAAAACTGAGTAGGAGCAAACCCCATGTAAACTACAACTAGATGCTAAGAGACTATCACATTCTCAGAAAGTCATACCAGCTTTAAAATTACTTCGTAGCAGCTAAACTTGAAGCTTTGCTTTTCCAACTCAGTTGTTCCTAATCTTGAAGAGACATCAATCTAATTCTTGCATCTGGTTTCCTGCAACATAGACTTCATGAACAATGCAAGTCATCCTTTGTCTGTGCCACAAGGATTGCCAAACCACTTCATGGCTTATTGGCAAATCCATCAGTTCCTTGCAATCGCGATACAAATTCCCATATTTTTTTTTTTTCTTGAAAACACAGGGAGAATAGCAGGGAAAGGGAGTTGAAACGTATCATGAGCACATTCAGAATATATCACTGTTACAGAAGCATGTTTACTTTGAGAAGACCAACTGACATTCATAAATTCAATGGACAGGAACTCCTTGCGGACAAGTACTTGATAATACTTGTATGTGCAGTACATGGTCTTTCCAAAAGTTCACTCAACTTATTCACGTACCTGTATAATGAGCTGTTTTCTAATGAAGAATTGCTGCATAACGTACCTACTCTGAGAATTTCAGAAATCCTGTTTTATTAAAAGTGTTACAAGCTGCAATTATTTCAATGGTATTCTATTAATAATTTCTTTTTGTTGGGGGTAATTTGTGAATAAACACTTTCTGTATGTCAAGAAATGGACAACAACTTAATTTTGGGTGAAACTCAAGTCAGTCAAGAACACGCCCTGAATACAACTGATGAAACTATTCAGTTAACATGTTTGACCAAGAGACAGGATATGGAAAGCAGCATAGGAAATCTGTTAATGAATCTGTTCATTAGTAACAATGACATGTATTCAATAGCTTTTCAAAATGACTGAATTATGCCATGGCTGGAATGGATGAAACCCCAGCAGTAACGTAGACTACAGACTCACATTCACTGTATAAGATATAGAGATGCTGTAAAATGAAGTGGTAGAAACATTTTCATAGTACTGAGCAATGGGAACATATATTCCGCTTTAATACATTGAGTGAAAATGCCATATTTCCATATTGCACTTAGCTGCTCAGGCCAGTCATTGCAAAAGGCCATTTACTCCAATCAGGCTGAGGGAAGCATAAGAGCGTAGTGATGCCGCAGTTTTCCTCATTCCACAACAATATTCTGAAGTCTGCAAACAACCTCTGGAAGTCCTCAAATCCTACGATATCACACACACATCCGACAGAAAATCTAAAACCAGATCTCTGGCCGCGGCCCATCCGTGCAGTTCCACCGACTGAATCAGTTCACAGCAGCTGACAGCTCATCCCATAAACTCTAAGGATGGACATTTGCCAAATGATGTTAAACTAATGATTTGAGATTATAGCAATGTTTTATGCAACTTAATTGCAACTAATTTTACTGCAATAATTGTAGCATGACGACTGCTGTTAAAGAGGCGATTGCCCAAGCAAGGAATTTCAAAAAAATCAGCCACGCTACATAGGTAGTTAGGTTTTCCAGCTGTTTTCAGATCCATGTTCACACTGCATACAGAAGTCAAGGGAAGCTGTAGGTGCACATCTGGGGCAGAACTGGGCCACTACTGAACCAGACTCTGACATTGCTAGAAGTTCTCAGAGGTGAAGTTGTACCCACGCATCTGACATCAGGTGTTAAAAAATGGCAACCAAAGCAGGCCAATTTAGAGTAAATATAGGCTCTATATATGTTGCTTGTATATGTACACAAAGTAGAATGAAATGCCATGTAACAAACAAAAGAATAGATAAATATTTATGGACAAATGACTGGCAGCTTGTCTTTGATACATCAATTTGTAAATGTTGTTTTTTAAGCCATCTGACGTGTTGTACATAGCAGCCTCAGCGATCAATTGCTTTCACTCTTTCGCTGACATAATATATCATGCAACATTGCATCTTGGAATGATCCATACCAGTTCTTTAATACTGTAGGGAGATCATAACACTGTAACACTTTTAATAATACAATACCAAAAAAAAAAAACAAACCCTGGGTGGAGGTGGGAGGGAGAGAAAGAATTTATTTATCAATGAGATCGTTTCCCCCTTCCTCAAAAGCTCAGTTTTACTCTCGGTAATAAATAGAAGGTACATACTCTCCAGATTGTCTGTAACAATTTTGTGGTGTGTAATACTTAACACAATTGGTCTCTTCGTGTCTGCACATACAGTATCATTTCTGAACAAGTTAATAATGGGTTATACTGTATTTTTGCATTGCCCAATATATATAGATACACCTTCAGCAAAATTTCTTCTCAATATTTATACTATTAATTGGACCAAATGACAAAAAAAAAAAAAAAAAAGAGGAAGAAGAAGAAGAGGAAGAATAAGAAGGGAGCTTCCTTTACACTTGTGTCTGATGCTGGGTCTCCACAAATGGAATGTGAACATTTTCTAGGTTGAGTTCCTCCACGCTTTCATAGTCACTCATGGCTACTTCGGAGTCATCAAAGCCGCAGCTGGCTGAGACGTCAGAGGAGGAGGCATCTAGAGAGTTGTGCAAGGATAAGGGCATCTTACCTGCACTAACGTTTTCTGTGTTCTGGCTTAGGCCAACAGCAAAAGTACTAAATTCGTTCCCAGTCTGAGCCCCTGCGGTGTCCGTCTCATGGGGGAACTGGTGAGGAGGGAGGTATTGGCTGGGGTGGAAGTGCGGCCGTCGCCTGCAGTCGGGGCTGAGCGTACTTGCCATTGAGACCGGCTGCGAGGGAGGAAGGGTTTCATATTGGTCTGGATAATCCTCTGGAAGAGGAGGTGGTAACTGGTCGTGGCTCATGAACTCTTCTTCGTGAGGGGGAGGGTAGTCGCTGTCGATGTCGTAGCCACCAAGGTAGTAATCTGTTTCCAGCTCTCTGGTGCTGCCGTGATGAGCCGAGCCTCCATCTGCCGTCTCAAAATTTGGCACTTCTTCAATGTCAGATAAACGAGCGCTTGGCATCCAGTCAGAGGTATCCCAATGATACGCTGCAGCGGGAAGAGAACCACAGCGGTCTGTTAGGATGGGGTTGCTAAAGCCAAAGGAGCATCCAGCATGCACTTGCTAAAGAGCAAACTCTCAATCCTCACAGCGCGTTTAAATCACAGCATGCGCCACAGGCCATCGCCGCGGGTCAGCCATGCTCTGACCGGGGGGGTGGGAGAGAAGGACAAAATGGCTTGATGACGCTAATGCAAACAAGCAGAGAAACAAAACACAACCAATCCAAGGCCATGTTCACATTTTAGGATGCTACTAGGTTGTATTAGAAACTATGAGGCTGAAAAATCCAAATGACAAAAATCTCTGAATTAATGTTTTTAACAGTTAATTGAAAAAATATATAAATAAAGTCAGCATGCTTATGACATCACATCTAATCTCCCCTTCCACCTCCAATGACTTTGTTTCAAGAAAGAAAGTGTGCAAGCAAACAATCTGATCGACCGAGAGACCGAGAACTGGATCCTGAAATAAAAAAAAAGTGGCTGGCCATTGTCATGCAGCATTTGCAACCCAACAGAATTCAAATAAAAGAGAACATGTGAAGCAGTTCATGAAAAAACAGATCAAGTCAGTGCCCTCCCACCCCAGCACAGTCCAACAGGCAGAAAGGGTCTCAGAAAAATCACCTCTGTTGTAGTTCTGTCCTTGGTCCATAACAGACACTGTCAGATACAAAGTGAAAAGTAAAAACTGGTAACTTGGAGCGTGTTACCAGCATAGTCTCACATGTGAAAATACAAAACTCTGCATGCATATTTCTAAAGTACAGCTGGCTCGGTGTCATTTTAATAGGATCTTAAATTGTTCTTTATTTTAACGTACAAGATAAGCTTGCCCAGTCAAATGCAGACATACATAAATAAATGATTGTCATGTGCAATATATTCCTTTTCTATCATATCTTATTTATCCACCCTCACTGAACAGATATGGAATTACAGTAGAGCTGGAATTCTTAATACAAAAAGGGCTATCCACCATCTCTACGGTTTATAATTGCAAAGAACATTTCTCTCTCACTTGTTCACTTTGAAACAGAAAAATAAGAATCTACCATTCTCAGGGCCGGTTCAAACAAATCTGGGCCCACCTGGGCTCAGATACCATGGTGATGGGCACGGTATAAGAACCTGAATAGAATAGAATACAAAGCCATTTAATGGGGCCGTCAGCTGCAATGCCCCGCAACCCCATACCCACCTCCCACCTGCACTGCCATGCTAGCTGGTGGGGAGGGAGGCATTCCAGTATGGAGAGGGTGCAGGGGCTGGGGAGAGAGCAAGGAAAGAGGTTTTGTGTGAGACCAGAGCGGGGAATAAGCTGCAGCGTTTTCTAGATGAGACGCTCTTGTTCAGCCACATGTTATTGGGCTTCATGCAAGAAGTCACTGGGCAAGGTCTCTGGACTGTGTTGCTGGAGGAGGTCTGGTCAGACAAACAGCACTTTATGGCATGAGAGTCCTTAATCTCTGGCACAGATGAGGTCAGAGAATACTATTCTCCAGGCCTCCATCTATTAACACCACTCTTGCCCTTGCTTATCACCACTTATGCTATGTGGTGACAGTGATTTATTTGTTTGCTTGTGAGCCAGATAGTAGCTTTCTACCTGCTCTGCATTAGCCTGGGCTGAGGAGGGTTAGGGCTACTGCAGCTTTAGCAGCACTGTCTGAACCGGCCCTAACCACTCTTGTCCTTCTTCATTCCTCTCTTTTTTTAAAGTGGATGTCGCTGTCTTTCAGTCAGTGTAATGACATTGCACCCGAGATGCGTCAAGTCCTTCCGAGCTGCGTGGTTTTGGGATCCAGGAGAACCTCACTAATTTGCTGACTCGCACCACCCACTGCAGCCCCCCAAGGAAGGAGCCCTGTCCTCCCACGATTCTGCCTGCGATGCACCTGCAGCTTCTGTGCAACTCACGATGCGCTGCTTTCACCAGCTCTGCTGCAGAGCATGCAAGATTAGTAACTTTTATATAAGGAACTGGGAAGTGGGCAAAGCATTTTCAGTGACAGCGTCTTGAAATTGCTGCCAGGCTGGCTTTTTCTGACCCGTAAAGCATGATGGGAAGCCAATGTGTTTGCTTATGCTTTCCTTTAGGAAGGCAGGGCCAATTACAGTGGCTGTGCTTTCTTTTCAGTGTTATTTTCTTATTTTTTGAGTGGGACTTTCTTTTTGAGTTAACCTTGGCTAATTCATTTTATACAATAACCAGAAGAATGGCAATCTTACACTTCAGAAAATCAGAAAATATACTATAGACTATACTTTGGACTTGTGGATAACCAAGTTGATGTTGAGTTGACATTTTCCCAAGGATAGGATAAATGCTGTACAAATAAATAAAACTAATATTTATCTTTGATATATCACATTTGCTCAGTGCTTTATCAAAGAGGCAAATTGAAATGTTCTTGTTTTACAGGTAGGGAAACCAGTTCACGTGTAACATGATGGGTCTAAGATTAGCCAGAGGGTCAGTGGCAGAGCTGAATACTGGGTTCTTGGACCCAACTGCCATACTCTATCCAGTACGCAGAGGAACCCCAGGGGAAAGGCAGTGGTGGGCAGGCTGCCTTGCTGTTGTGTCTATACATCTTCTATTTGACACTGTTACATGGGAGAAATCAGCTACCTGGCCACCACCACTTTGCTCCTCTCCACATAGTCCCAATGGAGTGCATAAGCTGGCTTTACTGCAGCCTGGGATACTTTACAGCCCTCCTGCATCTTCTTCCACTTCCCATCCTCTGCAGACAGGACAATCTCAATGATCTGGCTCCATTGTTAACCTCATCCTACTCTCTCTGAAGGCAATGGCAGTAAGCAAGCAAAAACATTGACTTGAACAGGAGATGATGATGGCCTTGACACCTTTTCTACCACCTCTAATTACCCAAGAATATCTTGCAGTACACCACTCTGGTGTTCTTGGGTTTGCTGCTGAACATGCTGATTTGCAAATCCCAATCCCCACAGGTTTGCTGGTCAGTGTAGATTAGTGAGGTTCTGCTGGAGTGTTTCACAATGAAAACAAGAAGCATTGTTGCATAACAAGAAAGAAAAAAATTAAATACCTTCATTTTCTATAGTGTCAACTACATTGTTGACAAGCTGTATGACAGTCACTATGGAAGCTTGCAGGGGAGGGAAAGCAGAAAATAAAGGGAAGGGAAGGACAGCTTCAGGTTAGTATTTAAAACAAATGTCATATGTTACCACAATAAATTCTCTCAAACAGACAGAACTGACATTGCAAAAAAAAAAGTCTGCCGACCAATGCATGATTTATGCAGTGGGTTGCAGGACATTTCATTTCAGAAAATCCCATACATTTTCAGAGTGGCGATAAATTCCAAACCAGCATTTCCAAAAAGGCATATGGCATGATGTGTATCACCTCATAAATTCAAACAGACTGGCCAGCTGATTCAATTAACCAAAGCAGTATCTTGTCTACCTGACACTAATTTCTAATCCATTCGTGCTTAAAGGTCTCCAGAGACCATGCCATGTGCTCCAAGGGATCATTATCTTTTAGACCACCACACCATCTGAAATGGTGCTAAGCTTAATCTATTTCCTAAGAGGAATGTTACTTATTTACTGTTTGAGCTGTGCAATGCAATACCTCTGGGACACTAAGCAGTACTGCTATAATTAGAAGGCACAGTCAAGTAGGTTTGGTTCAAATTTAGGTCTTTGCTTGACAAAATATTTTCACAAATGCCTTGTGTGTTCTCTGCAACTGTTTCACCAAAATATACTTTTCCCTTGAAACAGTGAATATAGACCACGCGATCTTATAACATGGAGTGGAACAGGGGTACAGTGTGTGATCTTCTAGATGATCTGCATTTTGGACAAACTAACACCCTTGCCTTTGACTAGTTGAGATAAAAACCAGTGAAACCAGAGCGGAAGCTCCCATTACATTCAGTGGGAACTGTGTTTTCTGCTGTCTTCAGTTACAAGAAGACTGATTGCTTTGGAGCAGGCTAAGAAGGGGACCCGAAATGTTGGGCAAGAAATACATTGTTGTTTCACACGGCCAATAGACTAAGAGGTCACAAGAAGCATGTTAACAGCAATAGCACCATTCAGCTCTGTGTTGAACATTCAGAGGACTTTGTTAAATTTTGGGCATGGGATCAAGGATCTCATCCAATTTCCTCAGTCCTTGAGAATTCTTGGCAGAAAGAGTCTTGACAAACCAAAGAAACCATGTTCTATGTCTGTGTTGGGCATGCTTATGGCATCAGTGGCACTGGTAAAATTGTATAAGCAAGGCTTGTATTGGCTAATGTATAACAAACGTTATGGAAGTGGCACCATGTAATTAGCTGCTTTGTGGCTGGAAAAAGAGGTGGAGGGCAGCCAAAAGATGCAAGAGGAGCCTCGACAGAGCTAGGGGGAACATTGCCTTGGCAGTAAGGTAGCAGCCCCATCTTAGTTCTGGCTTCCTCACATGCTGCTGATGTGAGGGAGACAAAGCAGGGAAGGGCTGGAAACAAAAAGAACTCCACCAAGAAGAAAGACCTGTCTATCCCTCTCCTACTGAGAATGTCAGCCAAATGGGCGCAGGTAACATGAGAAGGAAAAGGGGTGCTTCTGCCAGGGATTTGGGAGCTAAAGACAACAGAGAATGAAAACAGGAGGTCAAAAATCAGGCCCAACAAAAGAGTCTCCATGGTAGATAAAGGCTGGCTCTCGTGAGAGCTGAGCAGAGCATGTTCACAGAAGGGAGGGAAACTTCTACCCCAGGCAGCCCAGTGCAAGAGAACATCCAAATCCAGCACTGCCCAGGGGTAGAAAATTGTCATCATCAACAGCAGTTCCTTGGACTACCCAGCACAACCAGCAGTGAAATGGTAACCTAAAAGTTCACTTTTGCCACATCCCCATTTCCAAATTGCTTATCATGGAAACCTGTAACTTGCCTTTGAAGTGAGTTCTCAAAACATTATTGCTGAGAGCAGGCAACTATTTTTCTTTGTGACCATTACAAAATTTTGGGTTTTGATCACAGGGAATACCATTAACTACTCTCAGCAAGACTAGGAGAGCTGAGAAATTTAAATGAGGTAGAAATGAGAGTATACCCAGGCTCAGTATCACACCCAAAAAGAGTTTGTAGGGTGAGACAACCCCTGTTCAACCCAGCAATGAAAATCTGAAGACAAGGCTCCAAGCAACATGGAGAGGGTGAGTGGAGGTTGCCTGCACCTGACAAACTGAACAACATAAAGCTGGTCACACCTTCAGCAGGATGCGTCCCAGTGCTTCTCTGGTGCAAAACAGGTTTTCCCAGTCAGAAGCCATTCACCAGTTCCACAAGATAGTGTTGGCACAGTAATTTGTACAGCAGAACGACAAAAGCCTGTCTAGCCACATGGATCTCAGCTTTGGAGGAAGAGGCTTGCAGAAGAAGCAGCCTATCCTGCCTTCCCAGAAAACGTGGATACTGAATTGCATTCGTTGTGGTTTCACTGACTACCTTTTAACCTTTGCAGGGCTGTGAAGCACAAAGAATTAAAATGACAAGAGGGGAAAGAATTTATGGTTTCAAGAGGGAATTATCCCCATTATCCCCTATGTACAAGTATGTGAGTGTGAATATGCTTACTTGTGCCTGTATTTGTATTTTAGGTTCTTCTAGTGCAAAACCACCCTACCACTGCAAGAAAACCCGAGCGTGCAGTCTTGCATTGACCTCTGCAAAACGACTCAGATGATTTAAGTTACTTTCTTCATTCTCTCTGAGCTATTGATTTGTTTAGACCCTGAACTGGAATTGTCATCTTTAAAGGCCATATTATAAATGTAGCTTTCATGAAAAATGAGTGGGCACAGAAGGTCCAATCCAACTTCAATGGGTACTGTGCCACTGACTGAAATGGGGGCAGGATAAGATGCTTGAAAAGCCTTATTAAAATTTGGGGGATATAAAAAGTAACCATGTGCAATAAATGAATACGTGAATAATTATTATAATAACACTAGTATCACAAAAGTTTTTTTTCGGGGGAGGGGGCACAGAAAAGCACTGAGAAGCTTGACAAAAATACTCATGATGCTTCAGTCACAGCTGAACCAAAAGGAACTGCAAGTGCCCTTTGCTTTAAGTGCTTTTTCCAACATTCAGGAGTACTTAGGGAAGAGCTGCGTGACATGACTGAGGAACTGAGTCTCCTGACAGTTCATTAACTGGCATCTGAGGAATCTAAGTGCAATTTCTTTGTGCTAATCGTTTTCTGTGTATCTGAATGAGGCTTCCCTGACATCCATCATCCCTCCCTGGCAGAAACATCTTGACTTTTCTTAGCACCACTGCTCAACATGCATGGGCCTTAGGAACAAGGGTTTGATCTGACTTTGTACGCTGCTTTCCGGCTGTGTATGGCTCTGCCCACGTCACCCACTGAGATAATGATGTAGGACATGAGAGTGGGCAACTATTATGCACCGAGCAAGGATTTAATAGTGCTCTATTGTTCGCTGAACTGTGATTGCCAGGGAGAGGCCAAGCCACAAGGGACTGTCCCATCTGCTCATTGTTGCGTGCTGAGCACCAGCAGAGTTTTGCTGGGACTGTGAACGAGACCTGGCAAACTGCAGAGAAATTCCCTTTGATTTGGCTGATGAAACATGAAAGTCGTCCTCTTTCAAGAGGGAATATGATAGAAAATCTACAGTTTAACTTGCTACCTATTAGTCAACTTCTATCTTGGCAACAGGAGTCTGCTGTGTCATAACTCTAATTTACTGTAAAGCTTGGTACTGATGTAACAGCTCCAAGCATCAAGATTTTAATTACGTTCCTGTAATTTAAAAAATGGCCACAAAGTGAGGGTTTGAATCCAGGACTTTCTGACTTCCAGCATCATTAAAGGGTTTTCTAGATGTCATCTAATTGTTTTTAATAGTGTTAGAAAGAGAGTTAAATGCCTTTGTCCCCAGCATAATAAAGATAAAATCATTTCTTACCATTGTCATCACCTGAATCAGACTGGAAAGAGCTGAGGGACTGTACTTCAGAGTTACTGCCTTTATTACTTCCTGCAAAACAGGTCACTTCTTCAGCGTCATCAACCCCTTTACCTTCATTGACAGCAAAAACAAAGCAAAATGGTACTCTATAGGTATGCACATTTGTCATTTATACCACAGAGCCATCTAAATGCTGCCCACAGGTAGCCTTCTATTATTTTTGTCAGAATAAAATTATTTCCTCCAGACAGAGGAACAGACACCATCGGTCACAAAGGCAGCTGATGAAGATACCTAGACTTTTGAAGCGTTTGAAGACCAAACAGTTTCTTGAGTAGCTGACACCATCGTAATCAAGGAATAAACATTTGTATTCAGTATTGCCTTTTTGATACCACGTAGTTTCAGTGGCAAAGAAAATGATGACTTTAAAAATGTGGTATAAACTTCTTATACAAGAGATTACAGTTGCATTTATCCTTACTGTCCATTTCCTAATTTGAGAATCTCATTATAGGCTCATTCAAAGCTCAGTAAAGTTACTGGCCATCTTTTTATTTATGTCAGTGGCCCTTGGATCCACCACTGATGTAGAGCAGATTATGCTTCAATTTACATTGCTTTTTATCACGGACATTCGGTCTTGACAAATTTTCTACAGTTTAGAAATGTAACTGCAGCCTGTGGTATAAGTTCTCATGTAATTAAATATATGCATTCAAATACACATTCTATAATGATAACATTATAACATGATATCTATAGTGATAACAAAGAAAACTTATCCTGCACAGTAAGCATTGAGACAGATGCCTTAGTTAATTATGAATGAACACACTCAGGTGCTGCAAACAGTCAATCAACGTAAGTACAGCTCTCCACCTGCTATCTGCAGATATTTCTACCCAGCATGGGGCACCTGCATATAGTAACAGCTGATTTGCTCCTGCTGAGAAGCAGGGTATATAGTAGGTGGAGTGAGTGCTGCAGTAATGAAGCTGCACTGCTTCCCACTCTTTGACAGCTGAGGTCCATCCCCATCGTGTGGCATCATGCTGTGCAGAAATTCATGCAGATACCAGAAGCGTCTGTGGCAAGAGCTCCCAAGAGAAAACAGAACAGACCACGTATGGAGGCTTACATGCTGATACTTTCAATCAGCAAAACCGTATTTAATGGTTAAAAAGGTCAACCACAACACAATTGTGAAATACAGCCCAAGGGAATGAAAATTAATTCCTGTTTTTCACTATAAGACCTTGGCCAATGTGCTGCCTTAGATGAAGATGTGCAGGTCAGATATGAGGCAGTGATAGGTTCCTCCCTCTACTTACTCGTTCTCATTCCCTAAAACAACGGGGCTAAAAAAGTTCCTAGATCATGGAGTTTTAGTTGACAGTTTTGGTCAAAGTTGTGTTGCAATAGGGTTGGACACTCATTAGGAAATATTACTAAAAAGAGAAAACATGGCTAAGAAAAGAAACCCTGTGCTCTGTCAAAGCAAATGTCTCTCAGTCCATATGAAGTGTTCTGACTAGCAAAGATAGACAACATAGGGTCTTAACTCTGTCTCAGCAAACTGGTGTTTCCTGCTATGACAGAATATGTGAGGTTTGCTGTATCTCCAGCAGCTTGTTCAGGAATGAAAACGGGCACTGTATTAACCCATTTGGAAACCATCAGAGCACAAGCGGGATAATTGTGGGGATCAGAAAGTTTGTGATCATTCTGATACTGAATGAAGATGAGAATGCAATGGACTGAAAAGGTGATCCTGTAAGTGGTGTGTAATCTCCTGGTTCATTTCGAAGTGGTTGAGTCACCATCCCTGGAGGTCTTTAAAAGACGTTTAGATGTTGAGCTTAGAGATATGGTTTAGTGTGGGCCTTGTTAGAGTTAGGTCAGAGGTTGGACTAGGTGATCTTGGAGGTCTCTTCCAACCTGAACAATTCTGTGATTCTGTGATTCTGTGTGATATGTCTCCCTTGCAAAACATGAATGATTCTTGCAGAAAGTTTTAACATTTTAACTCCCTTGGGAGACCCAGTGCCCAGACCTAGCAGAGTTTATGTTTGAGAATCATCCCCAACAGAAGATGACTGCATTGTACCACTTGCAGAACTAATGCTGAGTGCTTATATGTGCTTTTTGAACAATAAAATCAATGTGTTCAGTCATACTTAGTGCACATACGGAGATGCTTTGTATGCCTACTGTTAATTATATTCTTTCAAAGATAAACCAAATCACTTCTTTGAGAAATATAACAATTTTAAGTGCATTAGCCTTCAGGTTAGAGCATTAAGTGTAGCTGTGCTGCTGTACCAGCTGCACCCTGAAAGCATCCAGTAGCTAAGGTAGGGAAGAGCAGTGCTACTTACTTTCTGTCCCAGCATCCCATGTGCTCTTCCTGATGGAGTCACAGTCAGATCGACAGGGAGACACAGCGGGTAAGTTTGGAGCCACACTGCACACCACGACACCCCGCCTGGCTGTCAGGATTCGAGGGGACTCGGGATGAAACGTCGTCATCTCCTGATGCTCCACGCCAAGCCCATCCACTATCTTGTCCAGGTTATTCCGTGAGTCACTCTGGAAGCATGGGGTATAGGCCATTGGCCTCACAGGGACCTGTGGAGGCCCAACCTCTTGGTAGATGTTTCTGCTGTCTCCGCTGTTCCTGATGTTCTTAAACTGGATGCCGTTGCTCTTGTTGAGCAGGGCAGCAGTGGCTGGATCCTGCACAAGCGTGATGTTATTGCGGGAGTAGTTCTTCCTGAATACTTTCTTGCGAAAAATGATAAAGAGGACAATCAACACAAATATGACAAACAGGACCACAGCTATTCCTATCAGCTCCTCCTTGCCGACGTATGAATGTCCAGCTTGTATATTGGGAACCACCACAGGGCGAAGACCACAGTATTGCCCCACATAACCGGGTGTGCAGTTACACAGAAATGAACCAAATATGTTGACACAGGAGCCACCATTTTCACATTCTTCTCTTTCACACTCATTGATATCTTCTTCACACCTTAAAAGAAGAAAAGGATAATACAGAGTTTGGAGAACGTTTAGCAAACAGCCCCAGCTTATAAGTGATGACTTGTCAAAGTGGTACAACTACACTGAACACCCTGCTGGTGCTTGGCAAATTATCATTTTATTATCATATTATTTAATGGCATTTATTTCTTTCTGCAGGTATTCCATGGCTTTTTAAGACAATAAAATGAAAATGCCAAGAAGGAAGTAAGAGTTTAAAACATCTGTTAGGAAAAGGCTCTTTGATCCTAATAAGGCTCACAGAATGTAATAGAAAATATCAGCACTTCTGTATCATTTTTGGACCATCTGATGGGATTCAATATAACCATAAGGAGGCTTCAAGGAGAAAACAGGATTGAGAAAAAATGTAGTAAAAATATTCAGAGACTACTAATTTGAGAGAAGAGGAGGATATACTGACTTTTAAAATTTATTTAGGGCTGGAGATAAAATGAGGAAATATTAGAGAAGTGGGAAAAAGAAACACAGGAACCCTAAACAGAGAACTGGGAAGAAGAACAGATGATCAAAGAGAGGCAAAAGAAAACAAAAAGTGCAAACAGGCAAAGCAAATGAGAAAAAAGCAGGAGGCAGATCAGGGGATTTTCTGTTTCTACAGCAAGTATATATATGATCAAAGTTTGAATTTTAAAAATGAATGCAATAAATTAGGCTTTTATGTTAGGCCTAACGTGACTAAAAATTGATCCATTAAAGAAAAAAAAGGTTACATATCAGTTTTGACAGGATTTAATGGGATGCTCAAAAAGCCTCTAACACTTAGGTGTCCATATCTCAGTGAAAACCATTTGGAAATCACATCCTGAAACAATAAGTTTGGAGCCAAGTTCAGAAGCCTCATGAGTTTCTCATCTCTCATTAGTTTGCACTTGATATAAGCACTAAATTTGGAGTTGTTTTTTTTGCAGGGGAATCATAGAACCATCTGGGTTGGAAAAGACCTTCAATATCATCAAGTCCAACTGTCAATCCAAGTCCCATCACTAAACCATGTCCCCTAGTTGAGTACAAAATGCCCAACCAAAAAATAAATCCCAGCACTGAACTGAGATGATCCCATTGCTCACCTGGAAAAGTTTACTTACGTTACTCCAGTCAGGCCATTCTTGCAGTTGCAGATGAAAGCGTTGCCAATGGGATCGCATGAGCCTCCATTCCGGCAAGGATTTGGGAAGCAGGCTGTGATCTCTGATTCACAATTTCTTCCAGTAAACTGGGAGAGGCAATTGCACTGGTAGCCTGGGAGGTGAGGGACACAGAGAAATACATCAGAAGCCCACTGATGTATCTATCTAGAAGCAAGGCAATCCATTTGGCTAATTTACTCCAAATATATATCGTCCTGTGGGGGAAAGGGGATGTTTATACTCATTCTGGTACATCTGTGTGGTCCACACTAATTTCAGTGGAGTATTTGCTTAACTGGGATGTCTGGGTAATTGAAGCTCATTTCTACAACCAGGAACCAGAGGAATCACTGCAGCCCAGACTGTTCTGACCATCATTCAAGTAAGAATAAATGTCCTCTGTGAACAACCTTGGTTGCAATAAATATTCTAGATCAGCGATGCATCTCCTACATTTTTTGAAACAGAAGACCATATTTTCCAATAGTAGCAGCTGACACTTCTTTTGGGGCTTCATCAAAGATCAAATACGTGAGCTGAGAGCTTTTCTACATCTGCCTTTTACAAGGATGACACAGTAGGGATGTGTCAGCAATAATAAAACACTTGATAGTGATACTTAACACTTTCATAAAGTGCATCATCCAGGCATGAACTATAAGCTTCATAACACCATCTGAACTGGGCAACACCACCCCTAATCAGAGCTGATTAGGTGCAGTGTGCGCTATTAAGAGACTGATTAATCACAATAAATTATGTGTAACACCACTCAAGTGGAGAGGAACTCTTTAGAGGATCAAAGTCCTTCTTCGATGCTTCTTGCTGACAGAGGAGCAACATCAATCAGAAACAGTTCTTGAAACCATCAGTTCACTCCCCCAAGTACCAAATGACAATCTCTTTTTTTCCCCTCTCCTTGTGATTTCATATGGCACAATGCCTTTGATAAGAACTTTATTTAAGGTCATAAAGAAATCCAGCGAAGACAATGCATGTCCTTATGTCATGAGCTGGATATTGAAATCTGAGTGCTTTTTCACTTTAAAAGAGCAAGGAACAACTACTTCCAAAATCTAAATGCCCCAAACAGATGTGTAGGCAAGGTTCAAGCTCCAGTTATGGGATTCACATACCAAAGTAGCTTACTGAAAATGGATATTAAGCAACTGTAACATGGAACCTTCCTGCCATTAATACTGTTGGACCTAGAGCTGAAATGGTTCAATGCAGCTGAATTCAATGTCAAAATTACAGGAGATAAAGCTGATAAACTTGAAATACTGTGTCACAGTGGTAAGCTTTTTAAACACATTTTTAAAGAATTCCTTATATGTATACATTTGAAAAAAAATATATATGCATTTTAAAAGACACTGTTCTAGGAAACAAGGCAGGAATTTGTGGCACAGTTATGAGGAAGAGAATTTCACAGAAACAACAGCCCAGTGATGGCATGAGGCAAAAGTAATTCTGCATTAGGAGTCACATATCTTTTATATCCTACCTGGTTCAATTCACCTTGTTCAGTTACCCTAATTGAATTCTTTCATGAGGACAGGCTTTAGAGAACAAATTTGGAACCAGACTTACTGGCCTGTTCAGTCAAGAGTCCAATCCCATCTAACTCAAGATATATGAAATAGATACTCAAATATCATGCTGTTTCTTTGTCCTGCTACAAAAAGGAGATAGAAGCACTGCTGTTTTAAAGTTGCAGAATTAAGAAAAGAAACGATCCCACTTCGAGGATTACTAGAAATCATGTTTTGGACAACACCAAGCAAGATTGGATTATTTTTGATGTCTTATGCA
Source organism: Anseranas semipalmata (assembly GCA_013399115.1). NCBI lineage: Eukaryota > Metazoa > Chordata > Aves > Anseriformes > Anseranatidae > Anseranas > Anseranas semipalmata. The sequence continues at coordinate 796,732 of VXAA01002382.1, forward strand.
TATCTCACTCAGACAATGTGAACAGCTTTCTGGACCTGTAGAGAGCTGGGACTGAAGAATTACAAAATTGTGACTGCACCAGGCATCACATTTTGATGCCATCCCTACAAATGATTTATTATTAGTTGGTAAAATACCTGATCTAGAAATGCCTGAGGTAGAAGTCACAGCATGAATAAGTAAGGCTGTTTCAGTACTCCATTTTATGACTGAACAGTGACATCTATGGTTCAAAAATTTACAGTAACGCTTTTATATATTTTTATGGTCTCAATGAGTTTAAGTGAAATGAAAATATTCAGTGTTTGTTACCTTATGTAACAGCAGAATATATTTGTTCTTCTGACTATTTGTTAACTGACATTTTAAAACTATATAAAGTGAGTTTAAAAAACAGCTTTCTGCACCTATGTTACTAGTTGGCAATCATTAGGAAGACAAAGCCTTCAAATCACTTTCTTTTCACCTCTTGCATTTGTTTCAGCAGTACTGATTTATGTTCCATGTTGTCATTCTGTATCACATTCTGTTACATTTATTCACTGCAGACACCCTGAGAAATATTGATCTGATTGAAAAAATACTTCTTCCGCTATGTATAAAAGGAGGATGGATTTATTCATTATTGTTATTGCCTATTGTTTATAACAGAGATGCACTAACTTCGGTTAGCATTTTGTATCAAGAGGAGATAAAGCTGAATGCTCCAGATGGGTCAGAGCTCTACCGGGTGATGTACAAACAAAACCAAAATGAATAGTCTGCTTACAAAAGCCAACATTTTTGACTGAAGTTGATTTAATGACGGTGGAACACAGTCAGATATTAGAAGGCTGAAGTATTCAGCATAGATTCTAAGTCTAGGGATCAAAGTTAGTAATAAAAAAGGCAACAAAGTTAGAAATAAAAAAGGCAATAAAACAAGGCAGTGTTAAACTACAACATTTATCACCGACTTTTCTTCCTTTTAGAAGCACTGCCATACACTTGCTAACTCTGAGCCACTGGCAAAAGACACTGAACTTTCCCATGACACACATGCTCAGAGCTGCAAAGCGTTCATCCGGGAGAGCTCCAGCACAGCAAAGCATATGTCCAAATTCATGGAGTAGGGAAGTGAAGAGCCGATACGATGGCTCAGTTCACAGCATGTATTGACTCGGCCAGCAGACTTGCCAGACCTTTTATGCTTTTCCAAGCCTCTCAGCAGAGGCTGTAATTCTGCCTGGTGCTGCACATTGTGGCCACATGGCCATGGACAAAGTACAATCCTAAGGAAAACCTTTTTGGTCAGGAGGGCATCCTAGGTCTAACAAAAAAAAATTATTACATTTTTAATTTAATATCCAGGTAATGTATCATGCATTTCTTCCCATCAGTTTAATGCCAGAATAATAAGCAAACTTCCCATGTCCAAGGACAACGCAGCTGAAGAAAAGGCCAAGTGCCTCTGTCCTCTCAGTAGGAAAAGAAAATTCCTCTTTCAAGCAATCTAGGTCTTGCTCCTGTTCATAATGAAGGCACTGGAGGTCTTGGAAATTCATCAACATTTAAGATCATACAGTCCATCTGGGTTCCTTCCAAGGGATATGAATATTTCATTTTGCATACTGATGCTGAAAAATGTTGATACACATTCTCCAAGGCAGCAAATCTTGTGCTGTCACCATTGTATGGCTTCAGAGGGAACCAGTGGAAGAAGACAGAAAGTTCTGATAAACACATCTGTGATGTTGCTGGGATAGGACCAACGCACCCCTGGCATGTGCCACAACAGCCAACCCATAAAGAGCCACAAGCAATGAGCAACAATATAGCCTATTTAGGTCCTGTCTACCTTAGCAAGCCCTGCAGAGCAATGGCATCGGGTCTATGGAGTGAAAAAGTTGGTGCCGAGGACCCAACACCCTCAGTGCGCACATTTCAGGGATTTAGGATCAGGTTATCTTCACTCCTGGTGTGCATCTTCCAGCTCAGCACCGTCCAGAGGGAACACGGGTCTCCAAGACCTCACCTCTCCATGCGGGAACTGAAGTGCAGTGAGTGGGGATGATCAGAAGATTCATGTCAAAGCTCATTCCTGAGCTAACTAACTAAAAAAATTATGTAGACATACCCCTCTACGGCCTACATACAGTATTGGGCATTCTGGTTGTTTTATTAGGTTTGTCTCATGCTCCTTCACTAATCTGAGTCCCCCCCATGTACCTGTGTCACATCCTCTGACTCCAGCAGCTTCTCTTCCTGACTTCTTGGTATGTCCCTTTTCAGTCATACAAAGTGACAAGAAGAAAAGGGCTTCTTCAGCCCAGACCTTACCGAAAGGCAACAAGCTGAAAGTGAGGACACTACACAGGCTTCCTGTCTATACCTGTGCTTGCTTGGCACTTAATAAGCAGCGACAGTGGCAAAAGGCAGGCACTGTGCCATCAGCAGATGGGATGCTGTTATGCAGTGAACATCTCTGTTGGTAGGATTCCCAGCCTGAGCATCTGAATGTCTGTCTATCCTCAGGTTTACTTGGCTTTATTGAAGAGGATGCTCCTAACTGCTGCCAATTCTTTTTTTGAACATGTGTATGCTCCTGTTTCTACCTATCACATGCAAGAGGAGCTGGCTTTTATTTGTTATGTGCATTGGCTTTTGCATTTGATCTCCCCATGTAGTTTCTTTCCCTGCTGTGTCGCTAGACCTGACAAACACGATGTCAAGAAACAGGCCTGCCCTTGGCCCTGCTCACATGGCGAGCATCTCATGGTGAGTTAACTGATGAGAAAGCCGAAGGTGAAAACCATCTTTCCCAGCATTTATGTTTTGGTGTGTTCAGAGACATACCTGGCCAGCTTCAAGAACTGTGTGTTCTTCAGCCATACATATTCCTGCCACTTCAGATTTAACTTATCTGTCTTCAAAGACATGATCATTGCCTTATGCTACAAGTTGGTAGGAAAATGAACTTCAGTCTTTGCTAAACTGGTGCTTTCTATGAAAGGATTGGCATCTATTTGCTTTGAAACTGCGAATCTATATCCAGCTGTCTAAAAGCATAGCTATAAATAAGATTGAAAAATCAAGAATTTCTAAAAACCTTTAGAAATGAGCCGATGTACATTTGGTACACTCACATTACAACATTATTGGTTTGTTTGTGTTTGTGTGAAAGAGACATCCAGAATACAGACCTGGTCAGTTCACAACTATGTCAGTAATACACCCATTTTTCCACGATGTCATTCTTATGAGCTACCCAGACCTCAAAAACACCCATGTGTTAATGTTGCCAACATTCTTTAAAACATGTATTAAAATCACCATCTAAGTGCCAGGTTGCATTTTTCCCTCCCATTGGATTTTAACTTTGTTCATAAAAAAATAAAAGGAAGGAAGAAAAAATGAGGAGAGGGAAAAGCACTGACTTTCTGTCCTTACACTCTGCCCACAGTCCTTGACTTGCTAGATATTTTTGCTCAAATGCTTCCTATTCGAATAAAGTTGCCTACTCATATAAGCCATTTACTTCAATCAAAGCCAGATGTATATAGGACTGATCACATGAAAAGGAAGTAACTATACTTCTAATTGCAGATTTTACAAGTACGAGGTTTCTCTCTGTGGTTGGAAAGCCTGGCGCACTATTCAGATTTGATTACAGTAAAGCTTTCTATTGCTGTGATTGCTCATGTTGTTATTCAAGCAGATAAACATACACTTACAACTGGCAGAACTAGTAACGCCACTCTATTATTAAGGTTGTGTGACATTTCCCATTTTAAGACCTCATATTCAGCAGCTTATAGCTTAACCACACTTTAAACACTTGGTTGAATTTTCTTGGGAAATTTCAGTCCAAAGAACCAAGTTGTTAAAGAACGTGAGGCTGTTTGTCAGGTTTCAAAATGCTAACAGCTTTCCTTAAAAATAGCTTTACTGACCCATACTTAGGGGTAGGGACTGAAAATCTGGAAGATCGTGGTCTATATTTCAGGGCTGTGGTTTCCAATGTCTCCAAGAAAACTGTACTAAAGCTGAAGTCTCCTTCTGCTAGGAGTCTCCTGAGCTGTTAGCAGCGCTCCTGGTGAGTGCTTTTCCCCCCTTCCCAGGCTCTTTTAAGCATGCATGAGATGTCACCATGGGGGCCCTGGACACTCTGCACCCTGTCTCAGCTTTAAACACTGACAGTGCCAGACATCCACTGCTGCCACGGGACTTGATTCAGACCTGTGGAAACACATGAGTGCAAGCAGAGGTTCCTGTCACGATCACTTTCTGCTGGTCCAGAAACCAGATTCTGGAAGCAGAGAAGCTCTCCTGCGCTCTCAGTGATGTCTCAGAGCATCTGAGCTATCTATGCATTCTCCTGCAGGCTAAGATCCCCATGTTGTCCTCCTGTTTGATACGTTCACGCTCCTAGTGCATACAAAGCACCACTTTAGCAATTCCCAAAACAGGGCCATAATATTACCCTATTCCCATAGCTGCAGAATGAACTAAAAGGCAATCAGAGGCAGCTTTTCATTAACGGTGAACAGGACAGTAGGCATTTCCACGGAAAGGAAGATCTCACAACAGGAGTACTATTACCAAGTTTGCATTTTAGATGACCAATTTATGTAAATTATGTGTAAATTAGACACAGCCCCTTTGACTTCTGGTATGTAGCCAGCAACTTTCACGTTATAATGTTGGGTAACCTTTACTTGACTGTTTTCTTTTAAAGTTAGCTACAAGTCTGAGCTTTCTTTTTCTCTCTCTTAATTTCCTTGTAAAGCACAGTAGGTTTTTTTTAAGAAAAAGGATGTTAACAGCATATGAAATCTGCTCTGTAAAATTCAAATAAAAGGATACGTTTATTAAAATAAATTCTATTATTATTCCAAACATTCACCGTTTAGGAAAAGGACCGTGATTCTCCAGAAACTTTAATAGGAGGAAAATATCATATTAGTATGATATTAGTATTAGTAAAAAGATCTTGATGCTACTGAATGACCTGGGACTGGAAGTGGGACTTTGCTTGCACAGTGTATTTCTGAATGTTTCCTCTCCCAAAAGCTGTTGTTTCTTTCTTAAGATAAAAAATGAAGATTTATTACATTTTTTATCTATTTTAAATGAAATCCATTTGCTAACATCTATGTCAGCGAATACAACGTCTGGCAATTCTTAAACTCATATTGCAATTTGTGGCTCTGTAACTAGTATTTGCAGTGCTGTCGGGCTCTCCGCTCTACGGAATTTAATTACATGGTCTTTTTGTGCATGGAGGACAGTAGCAACAGAATTGTTTTGCCTGGTGGAAACAAAACTGCCCATGATTTCTCCTGGTGGGCTGGGCTACAGAACCACCGATGTACAGTCAGGGCCCATTGTGCTGGAATTATGGCTTTATAACAATCCCGTATTTACATACACTGCTGAGGCAGTAAAAACAGCAAACAGATTTTTGAACGGCAGGCAGCCGAAACATCCCCGCAGGGCACATGCCCCCTCGCCGAGGCAGGAAGGCAGGCAAGCTAAATCAGCTCTGCAACTGCATTCCAGCAGCGAGTCATGTTGACATGAAAACTGTGCGTGCCATTCCAGCAATAAAATGGGTCCAACCTTCAGAGCTGCTGGTTTCTCCCCACCCCACTGCTCCCCTCAGTGTGAACTGGCATGCACAGGGCACTGGGAAAAAAAACACAATTGCTGTGAAGCACTTCATTAGAAAGGTTTCAATGTACTCATCACAAGATCATTGAGCAATACTGCAAATAGGCTCAAATAAAATCAATAGAAAGAGCCGTTCTTGTGCTTCCTAGGATGCTAACTTGGGGAATGGTTAACCTCATTTATTAAGCATTGAGTCTGAATCAAAGCCATGTTATGTCCATATACATATTACAGACGTATTTCCTAGGGATTTACATAGCCTTTAAACAATTCTCCTAGTGGCTGCAGCATCCTTCTCCCTCAGGACGAATTTGTTTTGCCCTTGCTGTGCAGCACGCCTTTTCTTACCTTCCCTCTGTAAATGAAGACCCTTAATGGCACATGCAAGCAGCAGCATCCATCCCCGTGCTGCACATCAGGCTGGCTCACCAGTGCTGCGGCTCATTCCTCCCAGCTGTCCGCACATCTCCATCCAGCAGCAAAGCTGATGGCAGCCCTGACGCACCCTACACCCTGCTCGCTGCAACCCAAGGCACACCAGGATCCCAGCCATTAACATTTAGAGGGCAGAAGTGCTCACTGGGCCAAGCTACAAATAAATCCCAAATGAGCTGTGGACCCATTCTGCCTGTGGCTGCACGAGACACCCCAGGAAAAAGTGTGACTATATCCTGTGCTCTGCAGAAGCATAATCCAGCTCCTCCATTAAGTGCAAACTCCTCCACTAAGTGCACTATTTAATTTTTGGAGTAAGATACGAGCTCATTAGCATATATGTATTGTTGGAGTTGAGGACAGGCATAAATGTATGTATATATATATTTATTTATTTTTACTTAAAAGCATGGCTTGAAGAAGGCCATGAATTATATATAGCCCAGGATTTCTTAAGGGAGAGGTGGCAGAGCTGCAAAATCAACAAGCTACAGAGGACAATGAAAGTAAATGCTGGCATAGGAGAAGATGTAGCTGAACCAAAGCCAAGGATCCAGAGGAGATGCTAGCTGAGATCTCAGCATCAGAAAATCCACATTGTTGAGGTTTACTTTATAAGGACAAAAAACTTCTGTCTGACAGTCAGTTTTGCTCACCAGATTTCAGACCTGAAAACTAAATTAAACTGTTCTAAAGTTTAGGAAGTTCCCGAAGTTTAGGAAAACAAAACAAAACAAAACAAAAACCATTTCTGTGAACAGCATCTTCATAAAAATACCCCAATTAAAAGCAACACGCAGGTTGGGCACAGAAAATCTCAGACCAGGCGAGGGGTTGGAAGGACCTCAGAAGACCTTGGTGCAAGTGTGAAGCTGCATGGAGAGGACAGGGAATGTGTCCTGCAGCCTCCTCTAGGAGTGCATGACTCAAAGACATTCTGAAGTAACAGCCAAACTCTCAACCAAGAAAAAGAGCTAGAGAATGCAGAAAATTACCCACCCCTGGGGGAACCAGGATGAAAATATGAGAATAAGGTTGAAAACAATGAAAAGCAGAAATTACATTTACGGTATGAGGGAACTGCATGGACAGAGTTAAGCAGAAAGCCCTGGACAGTGGTTAAATGGTCCATAAAAAAAAGCGTAGTGGGATTTTCCCTAGGAAAACGTGACCCAAACCACTAGCAATAAGTGAACGGAAAGCTCTCTGCTTGCAGAAGACCTCCCTGTTGAGCATCCTCCTTTTTGGACTGGAAAATGTCCTTGCCAGGACAAGGGAACATCGGATTTTGTCAGCTCACTGAGGCAAAGTTTTAGTTTGCCAGAAAAGGTGAATAATGCTATCTGCTAATACAGTGTAGGAAACTGGATGGGAAAGCTGTACACTGCAGAGACAGAACAGCCCTACAAGAAAGGCCCTATATGTATGCCATTTGCTTTTTTCCTGCTAAGATATTCTCATGGTCAGGGTACCTTGTGCACTAGATTACTAGGCAGTAAGTCACTAACACCAAATCACACAAGCCACCATATAGCCACTGGATAGGAAACTCTAACATGAGCACTGTTTAAATCAATGCCCTATAAACTTCGGTATTACTTAGACCTTGAAGCTCTCAGGCCTCCAAGGAAGCTGTAAAATATACTTCTGGGGGGTTTATAATAGTGTGGACTCACTCTTCTACATGCAGACATGGAATCAAATTACACACTCACAAAAGGACCAAGGTGTTTGTAGACAGCTTGGTAATTATTTGTGACAGCTTCAGAAACAAAGAAGGGCAACAGTACCGTTGCATCTGTGATGGACGTTTGAAATCACCATCTTCATGTACAACCTTTGATGCTGTAAATGGATCCTGAAAAAATCCAGCTGAGCATTACAGTAATTGTAATTCTATTGGTTTCTATAGAAATAGGATTATCCTAACAGCCAATAAATCAATTTCCTCCTGGAACACTAATGCAATGAGAAGGGGCACAGTTTCACCGTTATTTATAGAGAAAACAGCTTTTACACAATTTGCAATACCTATCAGAGTTTTATAGAGTTCATGAAATTTTTTTCAAGCATAAAACCATCTCTGACAATAAATTGCAGAGGAAAACAAGGGGGAAAACCCATAAAGTAATGCAAAATATTTACCACCAGATGGCACGCTCGTACAGGTGCCGCCGTTCTGGCAGGGATGCCTCTCGCAGGCGTCGGGGTAGAGGACACAGCCAAGTTTTAATTCGGTCAGGCCAACCACTTCTGCAAAGCTGCTGCGCTTGTTTTGGAGCGGCAGCTCGTTGTTATTGAGGACAACTGAATCCAGGCAGCCCTGAAAGCCGCTCAAGACCTGCGTCGTTCTCTTGTCGGTCAGGCTGCGGACGTTATCCACTTGGACCTGGGCTCCGAAATAGACGGAGCTATCTGTGCTGAGAGTCTGGAAATAGAGGGGGGCTTTGCGGCGCTCCACGTAGCTGTCGTCCAGGGACAAGCTCGTGAAATTGCGATTCAGCTCCAGGAAGACAGAATGCCAGCTTCCGTCGTTGACAGCCCTGCCAGAAATTCCCAAGATTCCCGGGCCACTCCCACAGTCCAACTGGAACCAGAGTTTGCCATCCACAATCTGCAGGAGGAAAACAGAAATCAAAGTGCTTCAGACACTCAGACGTCTCGTAATATGCTCTGACAGAGAATCTGCAAACATGGAGGACTTCCAGTCTCTATACAGAGCTAAAGATGATCTCCTACATGATGCTGAAATAGCAAAAAGCTGTCCCTTTATCATCAGCAATAAACACAAGGTAGTAAGGATCGCTTCTTAGAATTCACCCAAAGCCAGTTACTGTAGGCAAACTGAAAATATGGAGAAAATATAGAAATACAGATGCGTAACACATGGGAAGACTGGGAACCCAGGATGTCTCACTGAACAGGGCATGGACCACAGGACTCCTGTTCTGCAGTTTGTGCTTCGCTGAGCAAGGCCTGCTGTCCACCTGTGTGCTGGTGGTTGATGCTACCGAACACGCAGTGCCTCAGGGCAAGGAGCCGCCTCTGGCTGAGACAGAGAAAGAGAATGATTGCTGCTAGCAGCTGTGGATGTTACGTGCTCTGGTCATGCACGCGTCCTGTGCCTCTGTAACCTTTTGGAGCACCTCAGCAAGCTGTGCATTTGTCCCTAAGTTCAATTCCTCTAAGGATAACAGGGATATAGGTAGGGGGAGGGGATACCATTAGGAACTCCAAGGTTAAGCCAAGGATGGTACAGCACCATCTGAGGGTGGAAAGGCTAATGGGAGCATTTATGATGCTCCAGAGAGCGCTGAGGGTTCAGGAGCACATCCAAAATGCTTGCATACCAATACACACAGTACGAGGAACAAACGGGACAAACTGGAGGCTTTGGTCCTTTCCCAGAGCTATGATATCATTGGTATTAGTGGGACTTGGTGGGATGAGTCCCACGACCGAGTGCTGGGACGGAGGGCTGTCGGCTGCTCAGGAGCGGCAGGCAGGGCAGGCGAGGTGGAGGTGTTGCGCTGTAGGCAAGGGAGAGATGAGATGTACGGCCCTTGTTGTGAGGGACGATGCGGTGGAGAGCCTCTGGGTGAGGAGTAAGAGGACGGACAGCAACGCAGGTATCATCGTGGATATCTACTATCGACCGCCCACCCAGGATGATGGCACAGATGAGCTGTTTATAGGCAATTAGGGGAAACCTCTGGATCAGTTGCCCTCATGGTTAGGGGAGACTTCAACTTCCCAGACATAAACTGGGAATATCATGCTGCTGTGACAATCAAGTCTGGGAAATTCCTAAAGCATGTTGAAAACTTCTTGAGTGAGTACTGAGTGAGCCAACTAGGAAAGGTGCCCTCCTGGACCTGTTGTTTGGGAATAGAGAAGGCTGGTTGATGCCTCATGCCTGTCAGTGCTCAAGAGGCATTTGGATAATGCCCTCAATAACATGATTTAACTTTTGGTTTGCCCTGAAGTGGCCAAGTAGTTGGACTTGATGATCTATGTAGGTCCCTTCCAACTGAACTATTCTAGTTCTAGTTCTAATTCTAAAATTCTGGCTGGCCAGAAGTCAGTTATTTTCCAAGGAGGCTATACTATCTGCTCTGCATATACCTCACATAGGATAGCTTCCAATTTTCTTCCTTTCCTTATGTTTATGCTGGTTTCATGGCTTTAGAGCAATTGTTATGATTTATTATAATTGAGACACTGGAACAGGTTGCCCAGAGAAGTTGTGGATGCCCCATCATTGAAAGTGTTCAAGGCCAGGTTGGGCAGGGCTTTGAGCAACCTGAAAGTGAAAGATCTCTGCCCAAGGTAGGAGTTTGGACTAGATCTTTAAGGGTCCCTTCACACCCAAACTATTCTATGATTTTATGATGCTGTTTTATGATTCTATGATTTCTCACTCTCCCTCATGCCCCTCACCCAGGAGGGTGGCTATAGAGGGAAAGTGGCTGAGGAGCGCTGGGCAATGGGCAAGCTGGAGTGCTGGAGGGGAATGGGACATAGCTGTGCTTGTCATTTAATCTGTCCATGCATTAACTGTAAAATAATACAGCCCTTTCCTCCCCGATAGGGAAGGTCTAAAAGTAAAATCCATCAAGAACCATCTTAGGACATGATAATTGGATTCAAGCTATCTGAAAGTTCTTGCAATTATTTTACCTTTATGTCATGCTCTAGGAAGTATTTATTCCTGCAAACCCCACCTCAAGACAGTTCTGTCCCATTATTCATCCCCCTGAAAAGTTCAAGTGCTGTGTCCTTTTGCAGCCTTCCCTGCAGCACACACTGTACTCTGCACCAGTTTACCCGTCACACAACCCTACCGCTCTCCTCTAGCAAAGCAGAGGTGCCATAGCTGTCAATGACTCATGGGCCAAAAATGCAGGAACCCACCACAGCTTTGGTAGCCCACTAAGCTGGCGTGGCTAGTCCAGATGGGAGAATGCTGCATTGTGTCCGTCTGTCTTTGGCCGTATTTGGCTACTTCTGGCACGGCTGACTGCAAAGTCATTTAAAACTGGGTTAGCTGGAGACATTTTTTGGCATGTGTCTGAACTGGTGCTCCAACTCTTCTCTGCCCGTCACTCTGATGTGGCCTGATGGTAAATGGGAAACTGTTAATCTACAGGAGCAGACTGTGCAGTCATGGTTTCCAGCAGGAAAACCATGGTTTTCCAAGGAGGAAGGTTTGAGACCATACACTTCACTCTAGGCAAAGAAATACTCAAATTACAGCTATGGGCAGCTGGTTATTTTGAAGTCCTTGACCTGTAGGATTTAATGAAACTGAGAAGAAATGAGATCTATGACTGCAACACAACATGTTTGAAGGATGGATGTTGCTTGGTACTCCTACAGCTCAATCAAATAAAGGCTAATGGATGTACAGAAAAATAAGTCTGGCCCATTTTTCATTAAAAAATCTTTTCTTAAAGGACTCAAAACTCAGCTCTGAACTATTTCTGTAGATTGAAATTGGGCCTATTAAACCATCTGCTCAGGAGGAAACTCGGCAAACAAGATGCCCTGACAAACTGAGATGGTTTTCTCCAGAGATGGAGCAATAGATTCTTTTCATCGTGTGCAACAAAATAGTCCACAAACCTTGAAGGTGCTGCTCAGAAAGCATGGCCTGTCTCAACAGGAATACAAATCACACAGAAAAATACATGCCAACATATTACACTTTGAAAAATGGCCATCATTGGATAGCAGTTAACTTTCTGCTTATTCTAAAGGCTTTTTTTCCTATGGAAACTGTACTACTGATTGTGTATAACATACATACACCTCCCCTGAGACTACTTATACCCTGAAGGACCTACTGCCTGCATGTCTATTACCCTTATTCACAGAACATGCTTTTCCAATTATCTTTATAAATACAACACCACATATGAGCACCTGGGATAAATATTGCAACATTTATATATATGGGAAACGATGATCTAAAAGATTTGCCATTAAAATATGTTTTATACATCTTTCTCATCCGTTTTTATTTCTTTTTACCAGCAGATGATCTGACATACACAGTAAATATATATTATCTGAAATGCTGTGCTTCCTTCCTTTTATTAAAAAGGCACTAGCAACCTCCACCTTAGGCTAGAATGAAAGATGGGAAGGATGATCCAACACTTGCAGTACTAGCCTAAGATATGATAGATATGCATGGGAATCCACACTCTGCAACACTCTTCCTCTGGGATCTCAAGCAAGTCATTAGTTTCAGGTCTCCATCAGTAAAACAAGGGTAACGTCATTTCCCTACCTCACACCAGTGCTTTATGGATAAATATGTTAAAGACTCTGACATGCGCAGAATCCCCTAGCACTGGGACCATAAAAATACCTTGATTAAATGGATGGCCACAGGCCTTGCTGTAGCAGGGCAGGGAGGAAATATTTGTCCCCTTCTGGCCCCGTGCCTCTAATAGGAGCGAGGAACACCAAAGGGCTCCTGTCCTGCCTACTTAGCAGCTAGGCTGGCGTGGCAGGGAGGAGAAGGGACCTCTACCCAAAAGGGTAAAAAGACTTCTCCTCTCCTAAGCACTGAGAATTCAGCCATGGAACTTTGATTCAGCAATTAATCCCTGGTGTTCCTGTGATTCCTCATAACTGCTGTGATGTCAGGAGCACTGTTTCATCCTCAAAGGGGAATCTCAGATTATAGCCTGGACCTTGGTACCAAGGAAAGCTGAACTTTAAGGTAACTTCTGACCAAATGAGGGAGGTACCTGCAAACAAATAGTATTCAAATCCAATAAAAGACCAATTACCCTTGGTAATGCAGCCAGCGGCACCAGCAGAGACCCTCTGCACCCAGATGAAAGCTGGGAGACATGCTTCAACCACGTGGGCAGACAATTCCCCCCAAGCTTCCAGCTGCCCACCTCTCAAAGCTTTCTGGGCTTAGTTACACTGCCTCTCATTACACTCATTAGGACAATGAGGTTAACGCATACTGAAACATGTATGATGTTACAGACACAAAGTTCCTCACATATAACATGGGCAGAGAAGTACAAAGAACAGAGAAGGCTCCAAAAGGTGATGCAATCTGTTACATTTCAATGGTTTCATTCGATGAGCAAAATGGAGCCAAACGCATACTGTAAATTATATTAGAATATTAGCCCGGCTAAGATGTTTGGCTAACTTCCATATTTGTGTATCAACATAGGTAATAAAATGATCAAATGGTTCTTCTGAGACCACCTTAGGCTCACACAGTCCATCTGCAGTCACACACCATGGCTACAGCATGCTGCCTACTAATCTATCTGGGGAAATATTTCGTTAGCTGAATTACATTTCGGGTTCGTTTGTGTAAAACGGTATATTTAATTAAAATATTACTTGTTTCAACTCCAGCCATAGCTGGGATCATATCCAAGCTCCAGCCTTATCCAGCATAAGCCATGCAGCAGTAATGCATTAAAATGTATAATACACACCTAACTAAACCATGCAAAGTTTCACATTAACTGCCTGGACGGGAGAACATATGCTTGCATTTTACTGTTTAACAGCTATATTTCTGGCATGAGGAGAAACTCTTCCTTTACCTATTTTTAACCCTTTAAATTCTAGAAATCAAATGAAATCTCCATTATGTTCCTTGAAAAAAAAATGAAATAAATTGTGGAATTTTCTTCTGGAATGGCGTCATTATGCTTTAAATTGTCAACTCTCATTTTTCCCAGATAGTTGCATAGGAAAAAGGAAATGGTGATACTGTTTTCAGCACATGAAATCTTTCCAAAGGAAAAAAAAAAGGCCATCGACCTGCATCTCATTTTGCTCCAATTGTCTTAAAAGCAAAAGCGCACAACGAAAAAATGGCCAACCTCTCAAAATCGATGGATGAGCTGCTTTATTTGAAACAGCTGAATAAATAACACCCTTATTATATTGTATCAACACAGTGTATCTGGTAGGCTTTCAGCAAAGCAGTAGACGAGCAGTTTGCTCTATGGAATTGATTATTCATCCAAGGACACCGTGTTATGATTATGAAATATTTCCATCACTAGAGTTATGATAAATGTATGAGCTCCCAAAATTAAGCTGGTCATTTAAACAGTGAAAACCATATTGCAGCATTAATTTTTAAATAGACTGCAATGGGGGACAGTTGCTTGAAAAAATCAATGCCACTATAGGCCCCAACAGTGCTGTTTTTTGCCTGTTCACCCATGGTTTTGTACTATGTGGTGGGTCTAAACTTCTTCCAACTCTACCTTTGTTTGGGGCTCAGTGTCAGCGCTGGGCCTGCTGGTGCTAAATCAGCAACATACTTAAGTACATGCTTAAGATTAAGTTATATGAGTAGCTCCAATTGTCTTCAAATACAGGAAGTTAAGCAAGTGATTAAGTGCTTTGCTGGAGTGGTGCCAGGGTGCTCAAAAGAGCACGGGATCCCATCCTTTATCCTCTATTTGGAAAGCTTCTCCTCATGTTTAATTTAATTGAAAGCAATGCTCAAATGATAACAACTTCACATCTATAGACCTCTAATTAATCTACTCAATGGCCTTATTTCGGAGTGCCTCCCTATCTCACAACATACGTACCTGGTTAAAAGAAAAAAAAAAAGCTTAACCTCTGGATTACAAATGAAAAAATATATGCTTGGAAAGACTTACTTGAAAACATTTGAGTAAGGAATCCCCAAAGTGCAGTTCATGAGTCAGGTGATATCCTTGAAGAGTCCTGCTATGGCCAATTGTCTGCCATAGAGCACTTTTGTGAGACCTTAGTCTGACGTTCCTCTGCTAAATTAGCTTCATGAACTAATTCCTAATTCAAAATTAGGAATTCCTGATCTTTTAAGTGATACCACGTCTCCAAAACCACACCAAATGTAATGCTTTACTTTTCTTTAAACCTTGTGCTTATGGAATCCAAGAGCCAGACCTGGGAAAAGGACTTACTCACTGCAACAGCAAATCCTGCCCTACCTAAAAGACAAGAAGCAAAGTGTTAGGCTCTACGAAAGGAATTCCCTGTGTCATTCCCTGCCTGATGCATTGTTGGAGATAGTGGTGCCATCACATCTTAGCACTGCATACATGACCCTGGACCTCTCCCATCGGATGTGTGAGGTGTCCGAAGATCTGTATTAAGTGTCATGAGACGGGTTCAGATCTGGAAATCCTTCCTTACAGCTAGGAAGCAAAAAAAAAAGCATGACCCTGAGGATGGCCTCTGAGACAGGAGCAGAACATCCACTGCTCTTGTCACTGCTCCTTCAATTATCATTTTTTCTTCCCCGTACCTTTCAAAGCAAAATGATTAAGTATGGGAAGACATGACTGAAACCACAAAATTCCTAACCCATAACTAAGAACCCAACCCAGACAACTGCCACGAGGGGCTCTCTTACTTATTTTTATGTAATATCATGATTTTTTTGCTTTTGGCTGCAAAATTGTCCAACTTCAACTGGAGATTTCCATTCAGTTGCCTACAATCCAGAGATTACAGAACTTCTCCAGGATGTGAGCAGCCTGAGCATAATCCATTAGCATGAACACATCTCCCACTTTGCAGCTGAAGCACTGCCCAAGTTGTACGAGGACAGAGGTAGCAGGAGAGTGAAGGAGCAATGCCAGCATTTAATCACTGCAGCTAGGTCTATTCCCAGAATACAGTCAAATGAGCTTCATGGGATGTCTGGTTCACAAGTAGGCTTAGGTGGCTGGTTTAACTGAAGCAACTGTGATTCTGGACATGCTTTCTCCTACAACCTGCGTTACCTGGGGGCTCAGGTGTTACTTTGACCAAAGCCCTGCTGAACTGCAGTATAGGTTGGATTTCCCTGGGGAAATCCCTTTTCCTTTCACCAAAGCAAGGGTTAGTGTTTTTACTTCCATCCACGCCTTCCATAAAATTAGGAATAACAACAATGATAACAAAAACTGTAATAATATACTCAAAATAATTATGTGGAAAGGTAGATGGTATACTTGCACTGCAGAGTCCACTCTTTTATATTTGAAATGAAATGTTATCTAGAACAGGCATGATTTACAACAATATCATCCTGATCTGTTGGACTCCCTAATCATGACATGTTTATACACTAAACTCTAACAAAATAAATTCTCCTTATAAACATTCCATCACCATTGCAATCTGCCTCTGTATCATCTCCTACTGTTTTCAAGCGGCACCTTTCACCAGGGCCATTTGTTGTTTTTTTTCTAAGCATTTTTCAAAACTAAATTGCAACATTCCCTACTGATATATACTAAAAGCAACAACAATGAAGGCTTCAAAAATGATCTTCAAGCTTTCAGCTGCTTTTTTTTTTAAATAGAAAGTATATTAAAAAGTTCAAACAGTGCCTTTCTACATGTCTCAAAGCAGACCTTAATTGTCTCATACAAATCTCAGCACTGCTGAGAGTTCCCAGAGAATGAAAGACAATACTCCTGCTCATGAAATATTTCAGTCCAACAGCTATAAAATCATTTGTTGCCCATTAATAATAACTCATCTAGCAATTTTAACATTACCTAAGCATTCAGCCAAAAGAAATCTGAAGATTGCAAATACAGACACAAAAGGCTCTGTGCCATCTCTCCCACTGCTGAATTATAGGACATGGCTGAGCTACGAAAGTCAGCTTCTTCCTTTTGTACCCTAGAGGCTCTAGCAGAAATACGATACACACAGGCTCTTGGATGAGCCCAGCACTCCCTTTCCATCCAGCAGATATTTGCCATTCCACAAAAACTCAACAAAGAACAAAAATGCATGGAGAGCTTATCAATTAAATATTGATCAGCGATGAGTCTCCAGCTACCCCATGCCTCTCTTGACAAATAATTTTAATTCACAGAATGTAGAAATCTACATATTCAGGAGGAGACATATTCTAAGCATTTGGTTTCTGGAATTAACTTGACAGCAGCAAGGACATATTCTCCAACCATAGGCACGGACACAGGGGAAGAACAGCTATTCCAGCATGCATTGTTTTGACTATATGGTCATATAAATGGCCAAATCTTACATCTTGTGCAGATTGGCTCCTGCATGCAGACACATATAATATTGTCATAATGAACAGCACCCAATGGAGCATTTTCCAAGTAAAGTACCACTAACAAGCTGCTTTTTTGATTGTTGTTGTTGCTGCCATTGTCGAAATGGCTGTTTTTTCCCTGTTAGCATCAAACATATCAGACTTCATCGTCTGAATCTACAGCTGAAATGAGAACAACATTCCCCAAATCAAGGGCCAACAGAAAACATATAATCAAGAAAAACAACTGCAGAAAAGATAAGTTATTTTAATTACCTTCAGAATTATACAGGGATTCGCTCTGGTGTACATTATAATCCCATTGCTTTGCAGAGTTCGCAGACGTAGAGCCAGCTTGAATTCCTCTTTCTTGCTATTTTCAGAAACCCGGTATTTAATGTAACTATTCCCAGCAAAGCTAAGGGAAGTGTGGCCTGAAATAACCATTTTGAAAAGACACA
Organism: Anseranas semipalmata; assembly: GCA_013399115.1. Taxonomy (NCBI): domain Eukaryota; kingdom Metazoa; phylum Chordata; class Aves; order Anseriformes; family Anseranatidae; genus Anseranas; species Anseranas semipalmata. The sequence goes on from VXAA01002382.1 coordinate 814,339, forward strand.
TGTTCTTTTAGTGACACATGAAATAATTCCTCAACTGTCAAGATAATTAAAGAATTTACAGCCAATGATGAACTTGAGGATGAAACTTGTAAATAAGATCCAACCTTATTGGGAAAAAAAGCTTGCATCTGCTACAAATATATATTGCATTTTTTCAGGAACTTATTTTTCAGGGGATGGGGGAAAGCTCTATTTCTCCATACTTATAAAAAAAGAGAGTTTTCTCCAAGTGTTCAGCATTTTTAAGGTTATCTACCCCTGGTCGCACCTATCTGTCCTCACTGATAACAGAGGAAGTCAAAAACGACCATGCTTTTACACCAAGGAGTTGAGTTACAGGTATAAAGTCAGGTGTGGACAGATGCCAGCCAAACCTGTACAGTCAGTTCCCTGCAACCACTGCCCAGGACCACTATGAAACAACTCAGTATCAGCTGTGTTTTTGTCAAGAAAACATCATGCAGCCCTGGATTCACTGAAGTCAACGGGAAGCTCCACTTCATGGGCTCTCCACTGCACTTTGTTATCCAAGGGAATAACACAGCTGCAGAGAACTAACAAATGTCCTGAAAGTTTCTTTTCGGGATGGTGTAGTGTTTTCATTAGTAAAGACTGGAATTCTGGTAATCTAAATTGCAAGCAGAAGAGTTAATTATAGAGCTTTGCCCATGGCAGGAAAACATCTAGCATAACAGTCTCTAGGAAAAATCCTGTTTTCTCAGCAGCCTGTTTTTCTGATCTGGGATTCAACCCAGTCAGTGGGAATTTCCCAACAGAAACTTGATCATGGTCTTCATACAGCCCCATAGCTATAAAGCCAATTGTTTTCCAGGGCTTATGAACAGATATATGAAGTGCCAGTGCTGAGAAGGGTTAAGCAGTACATATTCTGTTGAATTCAGTGGCACCTCTACCTACAAAATGAGAACGACAACACTTTTTTGTTCAAGTATGTCCCCCTTTACCGCTGTGATGTGCACCTGAGCATTCGCCAAGCTTTCCAGGGGGGCATTGGCAGATGAATGGTCTCCGGTTAGCTTCATACCCCACACACTGCATGTCCCCTGGACACGGTTTCTCCAGACAGGGATCATTAGACCCTGGGCACAGTCCTCCTGCAAAAAGTTAAAATACTGTCAGGGACACAGTGTAAAACATGATCCTTAGCAATACAGGATTAATAAAAGAAAGACAATTATTGATCTTGCACTGCAGTACAAGCCAAGCATGGCTTAATAATAATAATTATTATTATTATTTCAGTAGAGATGTCCTTCAGACAAGTACTTAGCAAAATGCTGTTATGGTTCTTCAAGCCCTAAAACCCTTGGCAAAATATTATGAAAACCAGCTATTTTGAGCAGTAACTGGATGTACATTGGTGTTTTGATACTCAGACCAGCCGTTTATTCACAAAGCCTCTTGTACGGGGAATTTAGGGATACCAGAAAGCAAATGACTTTAAGCTACACAATCCTTTTGCCCAAGCACACCCATGTGAAGCAAATTTAGGTACGTAGAGCTCCCTAGGAGACAAAATAAGAAAAAAAGCAATTCCCTGGCTACAGAGTGACAGCTGAACTTTTCATCCTTGTACTGCACAGGACACACTACCAGGCTGAGCACAAGGCACAGGCAGGCCTGCCTTGTCCCCATGTTCTTCCTCACTTTTTCAAGACCTCACATCCTATCGTGCACCTTGTCCAGCCTGTCAAAATCCTATCCTCCTTTCCCCTGGTTGTGACTACAGAACTTCTGTTTCATATGGAACTCCAGAGGATTACTTGCTTTGAACACTAAAAACTCAAAGAAATTTTGAAAATAAAAAATAAGTTGACTGTATGTCCTGATATTGCCTAACTGAGGAATGAAGCAGCTTAAGATTTTAAATAGCTAGTTGCAACTGATGACTACAAATTGGGCAAAATACTCGTGTCCTTTTGTATTTGGGAGAGACCATGCTTTGGACAAAATTATTTTGAATGCTACTGGCAGCTCCTTCCTTAAAAGTTTTTACTTGTATGTAATCTAATCTTGCCCAAGAAAAGATGAAATCAGAACTACTACTAACTTCAGAAAGGAAGTAATATGAAGGGACAGATGAATACTGTTTTTTAAATTTGCTTAGAATACTACCATGTGACATAATTACATTAAGGTTCTTTGAAACCCCCTAAATTTTTAACACGTAACATGCTGAGTATGTCAAGGGCTTACTTTAAAGCCCGCCAATGTCAAATTTCTTGGATAAAACTTTTATATAACTTTTCCAAGTGTCTAAATAAATATTTCAATTGCCCTAATCTTAACATTTTTGCAAACACTATCTGCAATACTGCAAAACACAATACAACTATTGATGCTCATTTTATGAATTCTCAGGAATACATGAATTTCTCAACAGCTAACCTTTTGGTGGTTGTAATAAAGAATTTAGTACATGCAGGGTCAGCTTCTACCTCTGGATGCCTGGGTGCAACTGCTATGAAATTAAACGCTTTCAGCTGCAGGAAAAGGCATCCCCGTCCTTGCTTCTAGTGATTTGCAGCCAGGGCTTGAACTGAGAGAGAGCCAGTTGCGGGGAATGGACAGGTTTCTCTTTTTTTGCCTATCAAATTAATTTACTTAAAGTAATACATACAGGTGATGATTTTAGTGATCAAAAGTCAGCACCTTCCTACCCATCACTTTCTGAATATTGGCAGTTCTTGTTTATTGGAGAACCTTAATCATATTCAAATACTCTTTTATTTTTTGAGCATATGTATTTTATTTATGATTTATAAAAGAAGAAATCAACCTGTCATAGAGTAAATCCCTGAAGTAATGAAAGAAAGAATGTTATTGCTCTCTCACCGTAGTACAAGCCAAGCATTGCTGAAATTACCTGGTACTGTAAGTTTTTACTGGAAAAAGAAAAATTGCCGCTGCAGGTTTCAAAGTGGACATGGGCTGACTACAAATACGGCAAGAACTGTAAATGTCTTGCTTGATGTACAGCATAGTCAATTTAATCTTTAACATCCTCCCCTCCTTTGTCAAACATTTGTTTGAGAGGTCTATGCAGTAAACGATTTACAGTACTGCCTGTAGCACTGTTAGAAAATGATGCATGGCAATCTTTATTAATCAGTTTAGTAGGTAGCATTAACAGGAATAACAGCTGCAATATTCAGTCACACCTTAAATCTTATCCAATCAAGTAACAAATGTTATTTAATAGGGTTCTGCACCACAGAATTATATTCTATTCAAATATAAGGTCTACAGAATTTAACCAAGAATAAGTTTTCGATAGCTTATTTTTTAACCGATTCTCTGTAATTCAATAGCGAGTAACAATTATTCCTGAAATTATATTGGGTGGTTAAATATTCTATAGGCTGGCTTGTATGTTCTACTTGGTTCTGTAGGCTATTTTAATGTATTCTTATGTGACAAATACACAGTACTGTGCTGTGTGCATAGTTTCTCTCTTCTCCGAACACACTTAAACCTTATGTGAGACTGTAATTCAAATGAACCTCTGTGTAGCTGACAGACAAGTCATTTGGACAAAGGCCCCACAGAAAGGGACACTGAGATTCCTGAATGTTGCTCCACAAATTTTCACAACCCTTAACCTATGATTGCATTTTGACATGAAGTAATAAAGCAATAGGTTACTTTGTTATCCATCTCTGCCAGTTTTTTAGCTGATTCAAGCTCTGATTTGTACTTCGGAGTTATTCTTCCACAGTCAAAAAATATATGGAAAGGATCTAACGTATTTAGTATAACTGAAGATACACTAAAGAACTGCTTATCCTGGAAGGCCAAGAATAGTTCTTCTGCTAAGCTACAAGCAAATCAACTTTTTATTCATCCTGCTGCAGCAGGATTTCATAGCTGTCACAAAAGTTTTAAAATATTCAGACCTGGGAGAATAAATGCTTTGTGTCTGTCTGTACGGTTATAAGTACATAAGTTACAAAGCTGCATTATTGCGTCGCCCTAGCTAACACATATTTTCAGGCTGATTTCACAACTGTGTGAAGCAAAATTGTGAAATTGTTCAAGGGTACTTTGTCCACATCAAAGATTTACAGCCCGAGTTTAAATAAAATTATTCTAATGTTGCATTTCCACTCCAAAGAACAGTCTATTTACCACTCAATGGATATTCAAGAAATATGGATTTGAATTGATCCCCCCTTTTTTTTTTTTCTGTAGGCATGTCCAGAAAATCCATGGTACTCCCTTGAAACTCACATTAGTATTAATAGAGCTGTTCTCTACAAGGTGTCCTCACTACACATAGGGTCGTGTCAACCAGAGCATGGCAGGGAAGGTGGAATTGGCCCACTTGATTCTCACAGTTCATTTTCGCTTTAAATCTCTGAATTAAACTAAAAGTATTACAGTCTCCCTACTAGTATACTGAGGAAGAAAACATATTAAAATGAGACATTTTTTTAATTACTGTACACCCAAAGAACGATCACTTTCAGGAATGTAAATATATTTTTAAAATTGAGTGTTTCATCAATGTTACCTTGAGGTATTTGGTGTGTTTCTGTAAGCCCATTCTCCTGAATCTCTTTGAGATATCTCTCTCTATATATTCAATATGATTCTATTTCTCTCAGTTGCAGAAAGAAGCTGGAAAGGTGGCTGTGAAGGTCAGAGTCCCAAAAAGCAAATAAAGGGAAGTTTCCATCTGTTACTTTTAAAACAATCTAATGATCATTTAGTGATGTATTGGGTTTATGTGACAAGGTTTTGGTAGCGGGGGCAGGTTGCAGAGGTGGCCCAACTTTGGGCTTGAGGAACTTGAGATAAGGATGATAACTGGGAGAGGTAATGGACAAAACATGGACTGGACATTGTTAGAGTGTAATAACTGTGGAGAATTTGTGTTGTTGTAATGTGGTGAATGGATGAGGGGTGTGTAATTGTCCACCTTTGTCGGTGTTGTGATGATATGTTGATTTTGTTGTGGGGATTGTTTTTTTTTATATAAATGAAATTTGTGTGATGAATGCTTATGAATGTCTATTTTAATGATAAATATGCTTCCCACAGAGCCAAGCAGTGGAATGCATTGGGCTTACATGGCAAGGTTTTGGTAGCTGGGGGGCTGCAGGGGTGGCCTCTGTGAGCAGAGCCCAGGAGCTGCCCCATGGCAGACAAGAGCCAGCTCCAGCCGGCTCCAAAAGGGACCCGCCGCTGGCCAGAGCCCAGCCAGGGAGCGACG
>VXAA01002382.1:819930-849120 GCA_013399115.1 Anseranas semipalmata
GCAGTTCTGGAAGAGCTGCAGCCTGTGGGAAGCCCACGCAGGATCAGTTTGGGAAGGACGGCATCCCGTGGGAGGGACCCCACGTGGAGCAGGGGCAGGGAGTGACCGTGAAGGAGCGGCAGAGACGAAGCGTCATGGACTGACCGCAGCCCCCATTCCCTGTTCCCCTGAGATGCCTGGGGGGAGGAGGTGGGAGAGGGTGGTTTGGGGAAGGTGTTTTTAGTTTGCTTGTAGTTTCTGACTGCTCTAGTCTGTTAGTAATGGGCAATAAACTACATTAATCTCCCTAAGCTAGGTCTGTTTTGCCCATGATGGTAATTGGTGCGTGATCCCTGTCCTTATCTCAAGCCATGAGCCTTTCTTTTTCATCATATTTTCTTCCCCTATTCCTTTGAGGAGGGGGAGTGAGAAAGCGTTGTGGTGGAGCTTAGCTGCCCATTGGTGTGAAACCACCACAAGTGGGGAGGGAAGACAGTTAACCCATGCTACTTGCATTGACTTGATTCGCTTCTATTGAAGAAGACTATGCTTGGTTAGCTTCATTTTGTTTTTATTTTTGGAGCACAGTGACCAGGTATTCTAAGCAATGATTACAGTACACATATAAACGCACATACCACAAAGCTGGTTCTACACAAGCCAAACATGGGTTTCAGTTAGCTTAAGGGCCCCTGGGAAACACTGTTGCACAGTATGTCCTAACAAATCAGACTCTCTCCCAGTTTTAGAAGAATGCAGGCTTGGTCTACTCCATCCACTACTTGATAACAGCTTCCCTTAAGACCTAGGTGATAGATAGCAATTTCCACTCTCCCTGATTCTACACCCATGTCCCCACTTCATGCTTCAGCTCTCCTGAGTTTCATACGAGATCCTTCATTCTCAGCATAGGTCTTAAAATGCAGAATATTCTCAGGGAGAAACATCTCCCCTTACACAAATGCAATGTTAAAAGGACTATAGACAAATTAAGCAAATCTACCAAATTTATCTGCAGTTCTTGGTTCCCAAGCACAGACAGGACACGTTTTTCCTTACTCTTCCTGGCTATCTTGCCAAGACAACTCAAGAGGAAGTAGTAATGTGTGAGCTTCCTGGAAATGGGAAGAGCAGAGGGAGTTCAGGATCCTGGTTTTAGGACTGGAGTTATACAGACAAGAATTTGGGTTCCTTATGCCTGATACTGCAAAACACTCAGGACTCTTTCAGAGGTAGTGTGCGCTCTGAGGAGCTGAGGAACAGACCACCTTTTAAGATTAGGTCCTATATTAATAGCAGATCTTATAATGCATCACAGTCTATGATTTCCTTTTGTGAGAACATTCACAAAATGCTAGAAGTGGCTTCATAAAGTCTGAATTGCCTGGTTTCACGAGTGGTCCAAGACTGCTATTCACTTGATTAAATAACATGGATGTGAGTGTCTGCACTTTCGCTGAACACTTCTGGGTCTATTAGAAAAATTCTTTCAAACTATTAAGCCAGAACCATATTAAACACTTGAAATGGAATTCATCTCATCTAACTTTAGGGCATGATTCATCCGACTGATTTTAGACATTCAGGGAGAGATGTATCACATCATTAAAAATACCTCATTCTTTCCACTGACTGGAAATCAGGCCTGGAGTGACCAGCTTACATGTAGATATATACCCACATTTATCAAGATAATTTCAATCAAGTCTTCTCCCATATTAATGGAACTTCACTTTCATAAGATTGTAACACAGAACCACACACTATAGCAATGTAGTCCCAACAAAACCTGCTTCTTTCCTGCATCTTTGTCTTAACACAAAAGAATTACTTTGCCACATGAAAAAATAAAAAAAGTGAAATAGATTTCTGCTTGTGAAAAATGAGAATGTCATGAGAACTATTTATTATATATATTTATTCCGGTCCTCCTATCTTTATATTTCCCACAAGCACTGACAGATGTTTGCATACCTTACGTCATGTGACGGGAGATTGGCAATTGCATAGCCCCTGTAGCCATACTGAAACAAAACCCAGTTTGTTACAGTATTTTTCATATAAATACAAGCAGAAGAGCCAGAAATCTAAGGAGACAGTCTGTTACTGGAAAAAAATTATAGTCCAATTTTATTGATTTTAAAGGCTGAGATTGATACAGCTGAACTTTCGAACTTATCCTTCCAGAACCGAGCTGCTGATCCTCAGAAGTTCACACGTTGCTTGCTTTACAGTCTCCCTGCATTTTTATGTTAGATAACTCCGTTTGCTCACAAAGGTAATCTAGGTAAGTTATGCACAGCTGGCATGCATAAATTGTGCATATCTGTGACATCTGCCAGTGGGAAAAACACTCCAAGTATGATACATATTTCAAGAATGAGTGAATTAGCTCAAACTCAAGCTTTCTTGGTCATAATGGAATCAGACCACTGAAAACATATGCAATATTTTAATGGGCTTGTCATATTTCAAGCTATTAATATTTACTGGACTGAGTCATTAAACTGTCCTAGTAACAAAGGAAGTATAATGCTTTTATTATATTGATAATATCTTGCTAATGCTGTCTTGTAAAAGGAGTTATGATAGATTTATTCTGCTATTCTGTGCTCTTTTCCCATTTTTGCTGCATTTATGTCCATGTACAAAGGATCAAAGGAAATGTTTGGATTTTTCTGATCAAAGGAAGTATTTGGATTTTTCTAATTTTTTTTTTTTCTTTTATTGGGACTAGTCCTTAGTCTTCATGAAATCAGTGCCATATTCAAGTTCTCTAATTAATATATCCTCAGAAGTCTGTGTTAACCTCCTAAGTGACAAAACACAGTATGTGTCCGCATATTTACTTAAATAGCAAGACATTTCTTATGGCTCCTTTAATTAAGAATACTAGAAGAGGATGAAGCATTAACTAATGTGGAGAAGGGCAAAGCATGGGTTTTTTACTTCCTACCAAGGTCTCTTATCTCTGCACAAGTAATAGGCGCCAAGACTTTCACCTATCTGGTGATCCATATATTTAAATCAGCAGCTCTGGATACATTTCTGCTGCAGGCTGGATAGTAGACTCGAGATGCACAAGCTCACACCAAGGCTTCTGGATCGCCGTGGGAAATCAGCACCTTGCAGCCTGAACAGGAGCTGTGGGACCCGTCCAGATTCCCAGCTGAACGAGGAAATGCCTGCAGCAACTGTTCTCAACAGCAGTCTTCATGGCCATGATAGATGGTCCAGAGGCTACGGACCACAGACGGTAATTTTGGCAGCCTGCAATATTTTTTGAGGATTGATTGGTACATGACAGAAAAATTTGGAAATCACTGTCCTAGCTGACTTTTTGTGCTTCCAGTGCAATCTTGCTGAGCAGGGAGGAGAAAGGGGAGAGCTGCTGGATCAGAGCTGTACTGTATTGTAAAGCCCTTTTTTGGAGCTAAACTAACAGATCATGAGGCACATCCACTCACCATTAGTTTCTGAAGGGAATATACATCATTATTGACTTTAATAAGTAGTGAAATGAAATTATACACATTGAAAATCTTGGCTGCCAGAAAAACAATTTCTGACACAGTGAGGGCTATCACCATCCCTATGGAGATGAGGATTTGTGATTTCTTCGTACATAAATGAGACAAAGCTATGACTTAGAGAATATAAAAGTGTTTTGCAGACAATGCTCCTGCACTGGCTCCAGGACTCGGCTGGAGGATATTGCAGCATTGTCCCTTTCAAACCTGTGAAAATCCCTTTTTATTTCAGAGCCTTTCATGTGTAACAAAAAGCCAAGTATTGTTATAATAGACATATCTGTTCAGAACCTATAACACTATTGCTTAAAAATTGACCAAATACTCTGCTCTTGACTGCATGAAAACACCGCGGATAAGGAATTCTGATATTTTTACAGAGCTGAACTCCTAAGGCATTATTATTCATGTGCTGCAGGACACAATGATTTCTGGTTAAGTTTTATGCATTAAGGCCTATTTTCATTCCCACTGAAGTTGATGGTATGACACAAAGTCCTGCTGACTGCTGCAGAGACAAAGGTTGGCTGTTGAGAGACACAGCTACTGAATTCTTGTACAATTGTGTGTGTGTATGTCCGCACGTGTGCTTAAGATGAGGGAGACTTAGATGTATTGATTTTACAGCAGCTTTTTTCTCTGCTCTTAAATGAAGTGGAATGAGGAGCAAATAGCTTGGCAAACAAAAGAAACAGAACTATTATTGTAACTGCCTGAGGTGTTATACTCCAAGTACAGAATCATAAGGAAGATTGGCTCTCAAGTCTATTTGTCATATATACCCATGCGAAATCGTTGCCAAAATGTGGAGCAGCCTGAAACCCAGAAATAAACCACCCTGTCACCTACTGTAGCATTAAAGGTCAGGAATAGTGCTTGCTCTCAGTTACTTAGTAAAATATTTCATTGGTTTCCACTGCCCTCTGCAAAAATGGACTGGAAGAGGTCTTTCCACTTGTGTTGCTTAGGCCATGGGTCCTTTTCCTTGGGCATTCCTGGTGCAACACTGCAGACCAGGCTATTCTGCTACGAACACATGCCAGCTTTATTCCAGTGTTGGTGGAGACTGAGTGGGAAACAACATCGCTCTCTCTCCTCTCCCTTCCTCTCGCCTTCCTTCCCTCCCCTAGAACTTTGTTGATGGCTGTGATTATGGAGCCTCCAGGAAAGCAGTCTTTGTCATAAAAGGCCAAAGTTCATCAACTTCCATTTACATCAGTAAACACGAACAATTCTTCCTGAGCCTGAGAAATCAATTCCCACAATACATTAGCCAGTCGTGCTTTAACGGGCTGAATTGAAATGCCCCTTCTAATCTGCATCAGAGGAATAGAAACAATACTATCGCATAATGTGTAAAGATGGGAGGGGATGAGGGAGCGGTACTCACCATTGCACATGCAGCGCACATTCCTGTAAAAGCGGGGGCACACAAAACTAATTCGTGCCGTGCTATAGGTCATCAGGGAATGTGAATCAATAGATAGACTTTGCTCACAGTGTTGTTCCTGACAATCCAGTCCAGAGCAATTCTTCTCCAAGATAGCAGAAATACGAATCACATTTTCCAAGTGTCTCCTTGCATTGGTAAGCTTCTGAATCAAGTAGGCAGGCTTATAGAAACCACCGTTGTGCATCTGAACTGCAAACAGCATGTCAAGCTGATTGTTGCCTGCCACCGGCTGAATACTGATGATGTGTAGGCTGTCTTGTTTTTGGGAGAGCACAGCGTTTCGCAAGGTACGCCTGAACCCGTGCATGTGAAGGCCCACAAAGTCTTCTGGGGAAACGTTCTCAAAACGAATGGTGACGGTGTTCTGCAGCATTTCTTGAAGCAATTGCTCAACGTGGACCACAACATCGATGGGTACCTGGAACCGGCCATCACTGACAGAGACATTCAGGACATACTTGCCATTATCGAGCCCTCCAAGGGCAATGATTTTCCCATCATGGCTGTTAACCTTGAACAAACTTTTCTGCTCTGATTTTAGCGTGTAAGTGAGGACATCATACACATCCTGATCTGTGGCGTGAATTTTCCCAATGACTCCGCCTGGAAAATCATCTTCTATGGTGACAATGAAAATCTCCAGTGGAATGGCAGTTGGTTTGTGAATGCTCTCTTCAATAACTCTCACCTGAACGTAGGTGTGGGAAACCTGCTGAGGCTTCCCAGAGTCCTTTGCCTAATATAATTAAAAAAAAAAAAAAAAGCCAACAAAATATAACACACATATAATGCAGCCGACAAACATAACTTTTTGGTATACGTATTTTCACAGCATCAGTAACTCTGAAGACCTCTCAAAAGAACTTCCCAAACACATTTGCAAAATACATATGTAAAGAAATGTCTCAGACATTTCTAGCAGTGGAACTTACAAACTCTTTAGGGAAGCACAGATATCTTATCTAAGTGGATTGCAGAGAGAAATGTGTCAGCACTATGTCTCATTACTCAAACTGAAATGTTCCCAGGATCCCACAGCTATCACTTGTCCCCTTCACAACAGAGCCATTTGAATACGGTATATCCTGCAGCAAATGCAGTTTGGGCTCACTTCTTCCCTGGAAAAGACACTGCAGCCCAGTGAAATACCAGCAGCAGTTTCTGTGCTGCTCGGTGTGTTCCAAAGTGTTTCAGACCTTGTTTAGCTTATGTGGATATGAGGGAGTTCAGAGTTTTTCTCAAGCACACTGTATGACTTTCCCTGAAGCAGTCAAAAATCGTGCTTGAAATAAATAAAATGTATCACCCTCCAAAAGTGAAATAGGGTGCTTGTGCTGTTACTAACAATAAAATACGAGAGAAGCACTGCACTTGGACGGATGACTCCATGACCCAGAGCACATATGATAGCATCATTTACACTTTTTTACAGAGAGTAAAAGAGCAAGTATGACAAAAAAAAAAAACAAGGCCATCTTGACAGAAAGGTGTGCAAGCTTGAATCAGTGTCCTTTTCTGCACTAAGAAAAATGCTTCATTGAAGTCAGTGTTAAGATATACTACTCCACACATTCATTTGCCTCAGAGAAGAACAGATGACTGAAAAATCACTGGGCACAGATGTAGCACACATTGAAAGAACTTCGCATTTGGACATGGAGAGGAAAATTTACAAGCTGAAGAAAAGAAATAGGCAGGATGGCAGTACTAATATGGACATTACCAGGAAAGGATTAATAACCGAGACACTAAAATCGTGCCTCCTAACTGGACTGGGTGGAGAATTTTAGTAAAGATTTTATGTGGATGTGTACATAAACACACAGACATGCATATGTGCAGAAATTATCTCCCATTCCACTTTCAGTTTTAACATTACTTTTTAATAAACATAACACAGAAAAGGAATCTGACGGTGGAAAGGGGGAAGCAGCAATCTGGCACATATAAATGGAAAGAAAGTCTTCTATGGTCTATACACAACAGAAAACTATAAAATATGATTTCACTGCAGAAATCCCTAAAGAAAATAACACTGGGAGGAATTGGGCCTTCACAATCCGACTGTGTGGTTTTCTGAACATTTTGGTGCAGCTCAGTGATTGTGGTCTGGCTAGTATTTCATTTATATGACATACTTGGATCTATATAGCTGAGGATGCTGCTTAAATTTAATTTACATGCCCAATTTTGGCCATACTGGAACTTTGACTAACAAATTGTCCTGTAAACAGGATATTTTAGGATGAGGACATGGTAAGAATGAAAGATGTTTTTTTTTTATTTTCCTACAAGACTCAAAAAATGTGTTGCAAGAATATTAAATTGCAAACTTGTAAAATTCTAGTTTGTAAAACATGACTTTGATATGAACTGCTAATTAGCATCAAAGCTTAAATTTTTTGAAGTGTACCTAACTGAGGTTGTTACTGCAACAAACAGCATTAAAAGTACTGGTAAAGGAGCAGTTATTGAGGAAGACTGCATTTTCAGACTTAGATTATAGGACCATGTCCCATTTCAATGAAGAGATCCAGTTCATTCCCTAGATGTGTGTATTTACTGAACCTTACTACATTTTCCCTGGCAAGCCTGAAAAATGTGGTCAAATTACTCTTGGATTTATAGTTTTTGGTAATCAAAATTACCGTGGTTACAAAGTTCCTCAACAATGACTCTAGAGCTAAGTCTGAGCTGGATTTCTGTTGTATGTCTTCTTTCTACATTCTTTAAAAGCTAAGTTGACCTTCGAAATGTGATTTCATGAATTCTTGGTAGGCTTCCAAAAATTTATGATTAAATTTACGACTTAAAAGCAGAAGTGATTTTCCTTCCTAGAACAATATTTTGCTGTCACTCGTTCTGTGGTGTATTTATATGTATATAATGCATTTTTGCTTATTTTCCTCTCTTAGCTACAGAAAAAAAAAAGATGAAAATCTTAAATCATAACGGCTGCTGCTCAGAAAATCCATTTCATGCAGAGAAAATTGGAAAGGTGGCTGGCTACCTATTTATATTTATATGAAATTGGGTTTAAGGACATCAAAAGGAAATATACTACATTGTGCACACGTAAACTGGAACGCATGGTATTTACTCACAGAATAAAGTCAATTAAAACCAACCCATATAGGCGATGTACACATGACCTGACACTATGAGGCTTTTCTTTCCTTCTGCACAGATGCAAAAAGTCAGGGCATACCTGCACACAGAGCACATATTCGGTTGCAACCATGTGCTTGAAGATGACTGCAGATCTCAAGACGCCATGAGGGTCCAGTGTAAACTCCTCCTCTTCATTGCCAGTGAGGATGGTGAAGGTAAAAGGGGGGCCATTGTGAAAAGAGTCTTTGTCTGTCACTACCAGCTGCAAAATGCTTGTGCCCACTGGTTTATTTTCCTTTACACATATACACAGCATATAAAGAAAAGGATTAAAATGATACATCTCATCATAATGATTAAACACCACATTTCGCTATCGAGAATGTACAAGTAAATGCTCTTTGGACAAGATGCCATTTCACTGTGGCATTTATTTGGCACTGCTGCACCCCAGGGACCAGTATCAGAGATGGAGGCACCCACCGCATTTCCGGGGAGCGATCATCCCCTGTCTGATCAGGACCAACTAACCACTAAAGTTCGCATCCTGAGCAAGACGCAGAGAAGTGCAAACTCATCCGAGCTCAGAATTTTTGAGGCCAGAGTACATATCCTGGCACAAGAGGGATGAACAGTAAAATGTGTGACAGATGCTGAGGTTAAGGAGCCTCAGCAAACAGAAACTTAACAGAGTCAAGAAAGAAGTGTTTATACTTTCTTTTAAATAAGATCATTCGATACATCTTTGGCAGATAAATCATCAAAAGCTGCTTAACTGAAACCAAATGCTTTTGTATTTTAAAAGTCAGAGAAGTTTTTGATGTGCAGGATGAACTTACTTGAATCACAGCTGTATAGTTAGCTGGAGTAAATACAGGGCTATTATCGTTCACATCGGAAATGTCCACGTTGACCGTCACAGATGAAGACAAAGGAGGGGTGCCACTGTCTCTTGCCTGAATAACTAATGAATAACCAGATATCTGCGAAAAGGTGAAAATATTAAATCATCATGAAAGCGGTCCTAAATTTTAAGTCATGTTCTTTACATCCAGTGCACCACCTACCATATTCTAAGGAAGGATGTCTGGCCTCATTACCTTCCCTGCCCTTTGTATAACATTATCCTGTTTATTGCCAGACTGTGTCCCAAACTCTATTTTATAAGGCTGTCAATAAACGTAACAGCTTCACTATATTAAAATAACTGTATCAGACGATGCATTCCCGAAACAAAGGGACAGACAAAAAAACAAATGACGGATAATATCCAAACTCAGCCTAGGTGTCAGCTGGGATATATGACCTGATTCTATTTATCTTATGGTTGGTTTCCAGGATAATGTATAAATTACTTATTAGAGGAAGCCTCAATTTGACACACAGTGTTTCTGACATGGTGATGGAGATCCAACAAAAGTTCACAGACAGTTGGCTTACACATACTAAAAAACATTTGGAATCACTAGGGACAACACATTCTCTGTAGCAACAGGATATTATCTACAATTCAGGAGAAGATAAGGGAATTTTTGAGCCTACTTGTTTGCAACAGCCACAAACAACTCAGTATGGCATGGGCAGTTCAGTGCATCCCACCAGCTGCATCACCTATGGGCCCTCTACATACAGATGTGCACGTGTGCGAGGTGTGAGCATATGTGACAATCTGGAAAAGATCTATGTGCAGCTTATGGCTGACAGTTTGATTTTATGAACTGCATCCTTATGTCGGCCTCCTTATGTCTTACGACTGTCTTTGACTGTGTAGTGCTCCATGCTCCCCAGGGAGAGCTGCCGATGTGTCTGCCCGTGAAGCCTTCAGAGGGGTGGAGAACAAAGGATGACCCGCGTGGCAGATAAAACACTCACTCCAGCCTCTCGGTGTGGGGCTGAGAAGGGGAAAAACATGGCCCTGCAGAGGGCAACGAAGAAAAGTTAAAGGAATTTTTTAGGGTGGGAGGAAATCCAAAGGGACACAGAAGTCAAAGCTGTTTCGGTAGGAGGAAGACAGGCTAAGTGGATGAAACAAGGAGGCTCTTCTGGGCTATGGGACCAAGGCAAGGAAAAAGGAAACAGTTTTTTAGGTGGGTTATAGGGAGGAGGAAGGGTGTGATTTGCTCAGTATGTAGTGACAGAGTCAGGAGGAAGAATCCTTAATTACAGAAGGTCAAGAAACTGAGGCAGAACATTAATCATTTTTTCCCTTTCAAGCTTTAATTTCTACTGCTAGTCAGGATTGATGGTTTTGTGGGATCTTTCTCAAATTTTGTGGGAGTTTGTTTTCATTTCCATGTATCCCAGAAAGGTAAATGGCAACAGTCAGTTTCTACATGATTAGAGCTCTGGAAATGAGTTTCCTTAAACCTCTAAAACCTGGGAGTCAGCACTGCCTTTGGGGATCTACAGCAGATGGAGCATCATGTATCATTTCCCCTGAAGAGGTCAGAGACACTTCTGTCTAGAGAATGTGCCAAGGAAGCAGAGGAAAACACAATATTACGGCTTATGTTAACTGAGGGAAATTTAGGAGAATGCAGATCTAAGAGCTGGCCTTAAACACACACACATCAGTGAGGGTGAAAGTGTGTGTCTGAATGCAGGCATGTATACCTCATAGCTATGCCAAATGCAGAAACTACATAAAATCATGTTAAGAAATTAAGCTTGTGCCATATAAGAAAACTATCTCATAGCAAATATTCAACATGCACAACCATTATTACTTCCTTGTCCTCGACAGTCATTCTGCCACCAGCCACTGGCAATTTAATCCTGCCTTTGTGATAATACAGAAAGGATATTTGCCTCTGTTTTAAGCAGTAGCTCTGCTTCCAGCAGAGAGCTTTTCCAGCTGAGCCCATGTTCTGGGGATAGCAATCAGCTTCCCCAGCCACATGGCTTGGGGGAAGGAGGCGTGGATTTCTTCACGTGTTGCAAGACTTCTGAAGTCATGTAGTGCTCTCCTGCCCTGCTAGTGGCACAGGCAACTGTATTTATTTATTTATTTATTTATCTATTTATTTATTTTCCAAAAGCTGCTAATTGCTAGCTATGGCAGAATGGTGATAAATCACCCCGAATGAAAAACCTAGTGAGAAAACAAAGCAGCAGAATCAGTTTAATGAAGCACTCTTTCACTTTTGGTACAGCCTGGTTACTCCGTAACATCACCTCCCCAGTTACTTGTTTTGCAGAGCACTAATTAATGGCTGAGGTCTCAGCTCTGTGCTTGGTGCCACAATGTGCAGTTGGCTGTAATCAGTCTGTTGCATACACCACTGCATGCTTGTGCTTGCACGTGCAGGAGAGAGGAGGCAGCTCATTAACACAGCAACAGCTGCCGGTGGCACTACAGGAAAAATCCAGGGTTGCTTTTTTGCTTTTTTCCCTAATCTGGCCTCAGTGGTTGTGTGGGTGCAGGATGGGAATGCTACCAGGGCAGTTGGCTGGTAGATACAACTGGGGATAGGGCTGGGGTGGGAAGAAGTGGAAGAACATTAGAAAGATCTGTTGGAGCATCTTAAGCTGATTGCTGCAGAGTAAAAAGCAGCTTCTTCACAACTGGCTAGCTGCAGAGTTGAAATCAATACACATCTGTAAGTCATTGTAAGTTAAGAAATCCCACGTGTCTTACCCTTTCTCTATCCAATTTCTTTTTAACTTTCACGAGTCCCAAGCCAGGATCAACTGAAAATTCATTGTCTCGATCACCACTCACTATGGAAAAATGAATCTGGCCATTGGATGGACTGTCCAGATCTTCCGCTATCAACTTTTTTGAGAGAAAAGTGAAAATTAGCAAAACAAATATTAAACCATCTGTATGCTCCATTAACTGCTCAACACCCCAAAAAGTAGGACTTCATGTTCTGTCAGACTAGTCACATCTGAACCGCACACCACTACAGCATCAAGCCAATCAGCTTTTCACAGGAGACTCTCCTTGGACCTTTTCAAAATTCTAGCCTTAAAACATATAAAATATTTTAATCTCAATAATCTATATAACAAATGAAATATAATACAAAGTATTTCACTGAAAAGTTGAATTCTGCCTTTCCAGTAAAACACTTATTTCTAGCTGACTCCTGAGACACAATGCCTTAAACACACTATTGCTCTTTGACAGCATATTGGGGGAAAAAAGAAACATTCGGTGCTACTATTTCCTTCTTTTTTGGGGAAAACTGGCAGCTATCAGGAAAGCAGCAGCAGACGCAGCGTATTGGCTAGAGAACATTTTGGGTGGTTCAAGATGCAGTAGTTATCATTATTAACTAGTGCAGCAGTATTTTATTAAAGGTCAGTCAACAGAGGGCCTCATCCTGCCTAAACATCGCGCACAGCCTCACTCACCATTATAACAGAATCGCCGATTGCAGCGTCCTCACTAATGACTGCACTGTAGACCAGCTGGCTGAATTTTGGTGCGTTGTCATTAACATCTGTCACGTTCACGTTCACAGTCGTAACAGCGCTCAGGGCTGGCGTACCTCCATCTTTTGCTTCCACTACTAAGTAGAAATCCTTACACGATTCATAATCCAAAGCTTCAAAAATGGAAATGGCTCCTTTGAAGCAAGGGAGGGAATGTCAACATACAGCAAAAAACAAATACTGTTGTGGATTAAGGGATTTGACTGTAGTAAACACTACAGCATGCTATTTATCACCAGTGCACAAACACAAAATATGTTGTTCTAACTTTAACACTGCCCAGTCCAATAAAAATATTTGGTCAGTTTTCTACTGCTGTTGTTTGATTAAAGAATGATGCCATTTGCATTTGGGTTGCCTCTACAGAAAGGACCTTCAAAGACACAAAGCAATTAATTGTTTCTCATGAAAATAACTTTTATTATGCCAGTACTGTAGATGGAGAAATGGGGGCCACGTCCATCCATTTGCCTGGGCTCACGTACACAGCCTGTGGGAGAACTGGATGCCGACTCTGGAAATCAGCACTGATAAATCAACAGAAATTCACTCCTATGTAGTTAACTTCTCATGAATTAAATACTAATAAATGGGGTATGAATACCTTTGAGAAATGAGTTGCCTATCATTTATGTGATTAAGGAGGGACTTCCCCACTAAACTAGGTTTAAAATTTTGGGTTCCCGCACCACGCAATCAAAACTAAGATTATCTGTAACTTGACTTACTCTCTCCCAGACCTCTTCTAGGAGAGAAATGCTTTTTATGCATGTTCTCTACTTGTCTCCCATGTACCCATAACATTATCAAGAAGGGGGGAGAGGGTGTGCACAGATTCCTAGTGATGCCTGGAAGGAGGTGATACTGGGCATGGCAGGAAAGACTTAAAAGGAAATCCCTAACCTTGGCAAGCCAAATCCTGTTCAGCATGAACTCATCAGGAGAAGGGATGGGCTTAAAGGTAATTTAGTCCAACTGCTGCCCAGCTCAGGTCAGCTAGACCTAGTCATTGTTGAAGGTAATCATTTCTAATGTTCTTAAAAAACCTCCAACAACATCGCTTTCCTGTCCTTCTTAGGAAATGTATTTGAGTATTTAACAATCATTACAGCTAGGAATTTCTTCCTATCATTTAACTGAAATAATCCAAATGCAATTTGAGCCAATTCAAAACTTCTTTTCTCATGAGTGGACACAGAACATTTTATTCCCCTCCTCTTCATAGGTACTTTTACATAGGTAGGTACTTTGAATACTGTCAGCATGTCTTCTCTTTTCTAGCTTAAATAGCCTCAGTTCCTTTAGTCTTTCCTAGTAAGCCTCATTTTATAGACCTTAGATCATTCTTCTTAATCTTGTCTGGGCTCTCTCCAAATGAATCTTACCTTTCAGCATGACTTGCTGAAAGCAGGAGCCCTGAAGAGAAGCTTCCAAGTGGCTAGCAGGGAGTCCCCACTGATAAATGGTGTGAGAAGCATTATTTTTCAAGCCCTGATCAGGCATGCTACATCAGCACCCGGCTGTCTGGAAACTCAGCTCCTGCCTCTAAACCGATAATAATGGAGCTGTCACACATTAATGAATAATAAATAGTTTTTTTTTTTTCCCTCTGTGATTAAGCTTCATTATGGGTTTTTATTGATTTATCTCCTTGGCTTCATTGTCAAATGTGAAGTTAAGTATTGCTGTCTAGGTATATTTATGTTTAAATTTTGTTAGCACTAATCAACATTATGAAGATAGGAGACAACACACAATTATGTTATTTTAAGTCCCTTACAAGCAAGAAAGTGGCCTCCGCAGAGAGTGGAGAGAGATTTTTGCACACAGTAATATAAATGACACAATGCATCATTTTGAGATTTTCCAGGTTACTGGTTATTACAGCTGCACTCAAACAAGTGTTACCTTCAGCTTTCAAAATCAAGACTGCTCTGTTCTGAAGCTCTGCTGGCAGATTTGCACTGGTCATCCTGGATGTTCTAAAAATAAGGGGATCCACTACAGGAAGCACAGAAGAACCAGAGCTTACTGTCTCCCCATGGACCCCGTGGTACGGACCCATAGGGGAGCAGTTGCTGAAGAGCTGCAGCCTGTGGGAAGCCCACGCAGGATCAGTTTGGGAAGGACGGCATCCCGTGGGAGGGACCCCACGTGGAGCAGGGGCAGAGAGTGACCGTGAAGGAGCGGCAGAGACGAAGCGTCATGGACTGACCGCAGCCCCCATTCCCTGTTCCCCTGCGCTGCTCGGGGGGAGGAGGGAGAAGAGGTTGGATGGGGGAAGGGGTTTTTAGTTTGCTTTTAGTTCTCACTGCTCTAGTCTGTTAGCAATGGGCAATAAATTACATTAATCTCCTTATGCTGAGTCTGTTTTGCCCATGACGGTAATAGGTGAGTGATCTCCCTGTCCTTATCTCAAGCCATGAGCCTTTTTTTCATCATATCTTCTCCTCCTGTTCTTTTAAGGAGGGGGAGTGAGAGAGCAGTGTGGTGGTGCTCAGTTACCCATCAGTGTGAAACCACCTCAGTGATGCATAAACCGAAAAAAACAAACCAGACTGGCTGAAGTTAACTGTCAGAGAAGACAAATTAGGAACAACCTAAGTCAGTGAAGGTATACAGAGTTGTATAAATGGTGTAGTCACTGTCTGGCATGGTAGGGCTGCCAGCTATTTGGTGCTGATAGCACTGTCTGATGCTTGCTGAGGTCCAGATCTTTGAGGCTCTACTCAGGTGGTAAGCAGTTAAACATTACAAGTGTTCGTAATTGTAAGGGTTGCACAGTTTGGCTAATGGGCTGTCACATCTACGCTGACTTCAACAGACATACTAATGGAGAAAGGCATTCTCCACTCAAGTACAGGCAGTTCAGTGGGATCATAATTTACATCAATATCCAAGATAACATTGTTTTTTAACTGTGCAACTAATTTCACATGGACAAGCTCTGAGTCTCTGTCCTTGAAACTTTTTTTGGTCCAAGAGGTTTCCCCAGAGCACTCACATTTTTTCTGATGCTTTCATGTTGTATTATAAGTAAGAGCTACTTTACAAACCTGTTTTTGAGTTAATCCTGAACTTCCCCTTCTCATTCCCAGATCTGATGAGATAGGTAATCTCAGCATTAGTACCAATGTCCTGGCTTGTAGCAAAAACAGAGAGGACTTCAGTGCCAGGTGAAGCGTCTTCAGGTACAGTAACAAGATAATCTCTTCTTTCAAACACGGGGGGATTGTCATTAATGTCTAGCACTGTAATGGTAACAGTAGCAAACGAGGACAAGGTCAGCACAATGCTCTGATCTGAGGCCTTTACGCTGATGTTATAGGATGACTGAAGCTCTCTATCAAGTGGATGCTCCAAAATAATGATTCCTGATGAGCGGTCAACTGAGAAGTAACCATCTGCCGAGTCTGCGAGGGAATAGGTAACTTTTCTGTTCACACCTGAAGGAGAAGCAGATATGAAAATGAAAATGAAATTAAAAAAAAAAAAAAAAAGCAAAACAACCTCCCCCTCTTCCCACCTAATGGAAACCCTAAGCAAAATCTGCTATCACACTCATAACTTCCAATTGGTGTGGAGCACATGGAGGTAAGAGTACCTGAGGGTACAGTATTGCTGAAGGTTTGGGAGATCAGGACACGCTCTTCTCACATGTCAGATCTCCGTGGATAACTCGAGTTCCTCCCCTCATCATGATATTTTTTTAAAAAGATCACTTTGCAGAAGTGCTGCATAATGAAACCTGAAAGCAGAATCCAGATATGGTCCTTGCCCAGAAAACTTACAATTTAATTTGATAACACAGGCAGAATACTGAAAATGGAAATGTCTCAGAGCACATCCTGAAGGAATAGAAATGTACATAAGGGAAAAATAAACATGTAAAAATACATCAGGTGGCACAGAATGTAGTTGCTACCAGTGCTGCCTTGATTCCTGTGTTGAGAAGCAAAATATTATCATAGGACAATACCTTTTAGACAAAAGCTTCATCAAACAACTCCTGCAAGAACATGGACATTTTAGAAAGGGAAGTCCCCCACTTCCCCAGTTTGAGAGCAAAAATTGAATTGTATAAAGATATCCCATGTTTTTCAAATCCTGCCTGTATTTCCCAATACATAACACATATCCACCTGGCTGCTGAATATGCAGATCTATGCTAAAGTTGTTAGTAATAAGGCCTGAGGGGAAGGTACAGACTTGGTTGTTGGCTGCACTACAGTGGGATAGCCATTTCAAATCTAATTAAATATGAACACAGATGCAACCTCACTCAAGCTCCCTTGATGCTGGTTGATTTTCTGCTTTGGTCCTGGGTGCTGTGCTAAGAGATTATAACTAAAACACAAAGATCCACTAAATTGGAGTGTCTCTGTTTTTAACATCTCTCACTTGAGCATTTGCTGCCCTTTTTGCTGGAGAACAGACCTTACAAGCCTGACATTAATCAGATGAACAAGAGCTACCAATCCCTTCTAGGCATATTTTGTTAATTTAAAATTTGTGACAGTATTATTCTGCTTTCCAGCAGCAAAGCATTGTAGAAATGACTGATCAAAAGCAGCACAAATCACATTTGTTTTCTGCTTGATGTAGCAGGAGTAGCGCATCCACACAAGGGGGAGCTGGGAGACTCTTTCCTTCAACCATGCTCACATAAAAGCTAGAGAAACCACAAAGTCCCAGACCTTACTCAGATAGCACTAGGAATTACTGTCTGGCCTCCTAAGGGAATAAAGTTTTTACGCAGTGCTTGAGACACCAGAGTATATTTCAAACGTTCAAATGTCTTTAAAATTAAGAAAAGTTTAAATGCCAATATTGTAATGAACTTTTTTTTTTTTTTTTAATTCCAATAGAACCTCTCTGTTCATGACAGCATCACAAATGTGAAAAAACAGAGTAGCCCTCCTTCAGCAAAACATGCAAGGTGAGGAGACTATTCCTGTCTTGCACATGAGGAACCGAGCTCAGTCCACAGGCTAGTTGGAGACTCTTCTGTGTGTTGAAACACCTAGATCCTGAATACCCTACAGCCTGCTAGAGAACATGCTCACCTCTTCACTTAGCCTCACAAATGTGTTCAAATGCTCTGTCACCTGACAAGCAACTAAGCTGACCAAACTGAAGGAGGACTAAAACTCTCTGGATAGTGGAAGGTTTTGAAGGAGTGAATGGCTGGAGATGTGTTTACATTCCTGGCAGGATCTCCTTCTGCTAGAAATCCTCCTCTAACCTCCACAGGGACAGACCTGACCAGAACAGTTAATGAGCTATTAATTAGAGTTGGTCCCTGGGGATGCTGGAAAAGTGGATTTTGCCTGATTCAGAGCATGCAGTTGAACAGAAAACCTACACACAAATTTCAGCTGTAAAGCTATGTAGAGTTCTGTAGTGGGATCTCTTGATATCTGCCACCTTCTATATAGAATTAAGCACTTCTCTTAAGCAGGGACCTTAACACACATCCTCCATGCCTATGTGCCTGCGACTGCCTGAGAGACTTAGCTTGTTCTGGGTTTTTCTCTGGCACAAAGACCCTGCTTGATACTCATCATAGCATACCAGGGCACAACACAAAAGATTCAGATAGTATGCTCTTTAAAGGCAAAAATAGCTAGAAAGGAGATGGCCTACCCATAACTTGTGTCTTGAAGCACCTCAAAACAGCAGCAAGAAGATCTTGCATGAGGAAGTGGGGAGAAACAGATTTTGGTGCAGGAGACACTGGATGTGGTGACTTTACATACAAGAACTGATAACTCTGGCGACTGCAATCTGATCGATACACAATCAGACCACGCTGCTTGTGTTCTGCTGCCTAAAGGTAGTAAAAGCTAATTAACAAAATATGAATAATGTCTTTTGATAAGTGATTGCTATTGATTCCACAAAGGAGCCCGTTCAGATTCAGATTATGGTGCTCTGGTTGCTAACTCTAAGATAAGGAATTTTTAGGCAGAAATGGGGAGAGTTACTTCTTGAAGGCAAGCGTTCTTCTTTTCTTTGAAAACAGGAGAGGAATACAGACAGTCGAGGAGCGTGGGTTATCATGAACCAATCTACCTGCATTAAGAGGTTGATGATCAAAACAGTCTTATTTTGCCCACGGGAATGGAAGAAAGTCTTACAGGTGAATTTGCAATTTTATGCATGGAGGGACAGAAGATCAGGGCAGAGGACCTTAGCTGGGACACTCACAGATACCACTCCTCTGTGGCTTCCAGCCTGAATGTAGAAGCAGGACAGAAGGTAAATACAGATCTCAGCAGCCTGCTGCCCTTCTGCAGTGGTTTGTGGGGATGCAGCTTAATACTCGTTTCTTGGGAGGACAATGAATTCAGTGAAAAGATGCAGCAGAAACAGCATTTTGAAGGAAGTGTCATATTGTATCAGTAGCTGTCCCCCCTCAGCTTCCTGATACAAGGCAGGAAACAAAATGGGCAGGAGGCAAAGGTGAGGTAGAGAGTTATTTCCACTGAAATCCAAAATGCCTGAGTGCTCAGGGTTACCATCTGCCAAGACAGAAGTGTCCACCAGTTCGTGTCAGTGGCAGCCCTGCTGTGAGACGATGGTAGACTCCGCTGTGATTATAAAGGAGATTTTTTTTTTTCTGTGGAAAGGAAACAACTGCTCCAACACCACGGTTCCTGGATTGGTAAAGAAAGCAATCCTCCCACATTGCTTGCCCACAGCTGTTGGGGGATTAATGTTTGCAAACTGTGTTCTGTCTACTCACTTACTTAAACTTCTCAGATTTCTTGGATGCCAATCACAACCATAAGCTATTTGAACATGGAAAGCTCTGCAGGAATTACTATTCCTATAAGAAGATTGCAGTATATTTTTTTAAATAAAGGTATAAGCTAGCACATTTTATATTTAGACCTGTATTCGCATACGATAGAATATTGCCCTTTGCCAAATCTCCGGTGTGAAGAAATTCTACAACAGCCATCAAGTACCTCAAATGCCATCCTTCAGCAGGGATTTTTCTTGTTTTCTTCTGTACTAAAACAAAGGAGCATGTACTGAATGTCACCTAATAACATCTTCTATGTCATTACTACTTTGATTAGCACCAGGAAAATAAAATATTTCTATTTATAATTAAGGAATATCAAATTCCTCCTTGTCTAAGTCAATTGAAAATGGTGGAGTTACAACACAGGTTGATCCAGATGAACATCGATAAAAGGGTGAGCATTAATACAACAGGCACAATCCCCATACGACAGTGAGTTTCTGCAGTGGGCATTACCTGCCGACTGCATCACACACAAATTGAAATTTATACATATTAAAGACCTTACATAGTGTGTTACTCCTCTCTAGACTCAATCTGTCACCTGAACTCATTATTTAATGTGTTTCCCCAAGTATAGCTAGCCCACTTATTCTTGTTTATCTATGGGAAGTGATACTTAACTTTGTCATCTGCTCATTTTCATTTTGAAAACCTTGGGAAAGAAAAATAACAGCAAGCATTAAAAATAAACAAACAAGAAGTAAAACAGAAAAGTGTCCAGAAAGAGAGCTGGAAAAATAGTTACTGCTTATCAACTTAGCAGTGATTTTTAAGTGTGATACCCGATTATTGTGCTTCCTCTTTCCTCTGTCTCTCATGGTGTGATTGTTGACACTGGCACCTATCACATTTTGTGATTAACTAAATGTTAACTACAACACCAATTACTGGTAGTTAAAAGCTCGCAACTTCATTAACAACAAACAAGACAGAAGACAAATACTAAACCAGATTTTATAATTCTTTACTCCATCATTTTGAGATGAAGGAGAGAAAAATCTTGCCAGAAGTACCTTGCTGAACTGTAGAAGAATATACAGCCCCAAAGGGTAAGATATTTCAAGTGATTTTTACAACTCAAGCAGAAAAGCTATCCAAGTTCAATCCATAACACTGCTACCGAGACGTGCTTTCGCTGTGTTGTCCCTTTTCTGTGGAGAAGCAATGGCCTTAACTCCAAAAGGAGTTTTCTGGTTCAGCTGGGTTGGGTGTTGTCTTCTTCAAGTGTGAAGATGAGGGCAGGCTGGCTGGCTCACTCTCCTCTTTTCTAGCAGGGATTTATATAGCCCAGGGTATAGGCATACACAAGTTGTTTCCATCAGTGATCCTGAGTGCTTCACTTCTTCATGATGACCGGGCATAAACTTGATTATTTTTTCAAAGTGGAGAGAGGCTATGCAGCAATTGCTGGTGTGAACACCATTCTGATACCCCTAATTTAGAGTTACACTGGCTGCTGTAACACTGTGTCTAACAACAATGGGCAACTTAGTGCTATGCTGAAATAGTGGTCTATAGCAAGGGAATGCACATATATACATTTATGTGTATGTATGCATGCAAGCATATATATATATATATACACACACATAGACATATTTATGTATGTTTCAGTGACCCAATTCAAATACAGGACTTGTTCAGTCAAAATAATCCAGGAAGTACAATTCTCCTTATTTGTCATGCATCCTGCTCTCTGGCTCTATGTTGTTAACAATGTCTTGGAAATCTCAAAAATATAAGAAATTCATAGGAATGACAGACTATAAGCATAGCACCTAGGCCATACTACCCATGTTTCTTTCCTTTCTATCTGGCCTCTTAGGTTGTTACAGAAGGAAATAAGAGTAGTTTGATAACTTCTGCTTGCTGAACACAGACTAGCTCCGAGTCATCTCAATACACAGATACACATTATTGTAATGCAAGTTGGGTGCTTGAGTTCCCCTGACTATCTATTTGCAGCTTTAAAAATCTGGCCCTTTGAAGGATTCAACAATAGGGTCATACAGACTGACTGCTAACAGGATGAGGTCTCCTAAGCGTCAGGGCATGGGAAGCAAAATGAAGTAGTGCTTATTTAGGTAGAAGCCTCAGTTTTCTATCATAATCCCCAAGCACCTTGTTTGTTTACCTCCTAACACCAGAGAAGTTTTAACTCCAAGTCTGATTATCATTTTTTACTTGGCATTTTTTCAGGGGCCCAAAGTGCAGCATCTCTGCATTCCTCAAAGTGCTTCTGACTTTATTAGAAGGCAAAAGCTAGGCTTTCTCCTGAACAGTTCTCTGCGTGAACTTGGACCTGTAGGTGTGCTCAGGACTAGCCAGCCTGCACTGACAGTTTTGGGATCTTTCCATAATGCAACGATAGCTAAAACTTAACTTTTCTTCTTTCCTTTCCTTTCCTTTCCTTTCCTTTCCTTTCCTTTCCTTTCCTTTCCTTTCCTTTCCTTTCCTTTCCTTTCCTTTCCTTTCCTTTCCTTTCCTTTCCTTTCCTTTCCTTTCCTTTCCTTTCCTTTCCTTTCCTTTCCTTTCCTTTCCTTTCCATTTTTCTTCACTTCTCTTTTCTCTCTTCTCTTCTCTTCTCTTCTCTTCTCTTCTCTTCTCTTCTCTTCTCTTCTCTTTTCTCTTTTCAACTTAGCTGGGGGGATGTGGGGCTTTGCCCCATTTTTGTTCCTTATCGAACAAAATTCTAATGCTTAGGGCAGCTAAAGGAAGGAGGAGGAGAAGGTACATTGTTCCAGGCTTTTACTTTTAATTGAGTAAGCCCTGGGGAATGGAGCCCAGAACCCAGTCACCCACCAGGCTACAGAGCAATGCTCACTCACATGTTTTTTTCTCTGATTCCTGAATCCTTTTTCAAAACAGGTTCAGCAGTGGTGGAAAGGACCCCCTACTTCAACTGTAACCTGAGTCTGTATAACCCTTTACTTATGCAATGTTGTTCTGAATAGCCGCAGAAAGAGGAATGAATAATTCAGGTCTTCCATATCCTGCCTTAGTGTACTATCCCCTGGACTATTTTATAAGGCAGTGAGGCAAAGTGGCGAGTAAAGATACAGGAAGCTCCATGTATGTTTTAAAGAGAATGAGCCATCCTTGCCATATTTTTTATAAACACTTAGACAATATCATCTAGCTAGTACTGGCTTCACTGCCAAAGCTATCTACCAAGTAGATGGGTTTTAGTACATCTTCTGTCCTATTAGCTGTGTTACTCTTCTTATGCATGTTTCAATCTTCATTTTCTTCTTTTTCAGATCCTGAATGCCTTGAAAGTTTCTAGACCCATTTTAAGGGACCTGCCTAACAAACAAACCACATGTAAAGCAGAAGTTTGCTGTACGCTGGCTTCGCCAGCAAACATCAAAATCAATGTTTCCTTCAGCATTTTCATTTGCTACTTGCCATTACTCATTATACAGAAAATTGCTCTTTAATCAGGTTGTGACCGTCTTGCACTCCTCTCTGAAATCTCTGCAATCTCACCTGGCAGCACTTAACTCTTCACCAGGCCTGGCTGTGTGGCCCAGCTGTGTGTGCAACAGGCTCAGTTGCCCTAATTCCTTCAAGAGCAAAGCCCATTGCCGCTATGGCTGAAATCTGGACTCGCTACTTCCATGCATGTGTTGCTGGAAGCAGTCACCCACTGAACCACCTAATGGACTGATTTCTTTCTGTGTTGTGCTCACCAACACTTTGATGCCACTTTCTGCAGGCAAATGTTTTGATAAAGCCCGGAGAGCTATGTGCCTTGGTCATTGTTTTGACAAGTATTTTGTTTTTATTCTTTTAATTGTTTCTTCAGTTTTCTTGTTGACCCAAGGAGAGTACAAGAAGAAAAATAAGATATGATACTCTTGCTTCAGCACCCTCCTGGGGGTAGATACACTCCAGACTTGACTGACTCAAATCTAAAGGAGAGTGTATATTACCATTCTTCCCTAGAAAAGATATTTTTTATTTCCTGTGCACCTGCCTTATTAGTGTACATGGTAAGGGATTTTACTGTATTTTTTGGCAAACCTAGTCTTTACTGAACATCAAAATTCACTGAGGCCAAAGATTGCTGGGAAAGTATCAGTTTTGTCATAGATTTATTTCAAATCCAAGTTAAAACTTTCCATCAGAGGCAGAAAGCAAATGACACTCCTTTCCCTAGTGCATCAGATTCCCCAGCAGCCCACCAGGCAGATGATGGGCCACAGTCCGCTCCCCTGTACTTTGTGGTGGTGGTGGTCAGGGTTAGAGAGCAGATGTCTCACAGCGAGAAGGTCAAATGGATTCCCCGGAACGGCTGAGTCCCTTCTGCTGAAGCTCTTCCACTTTGCGTGAAGAGGTGAATAATTAGTTTCCCACACCGAGAACCAGGCTGATTAGAGGCTTGATTGATTAAAACTCTCCAAATTAAAGGCACTAATCAGAGGACTACAGAATCTGTCTCATAAATCTTGGCCCAAAGAGTATTTAACTCTATACAACTCTTTAAAAAAAGCACAGCCAAACTCAACCACAATTGACCTGTATAATCTGGCTCTGTAAACTTATCTATGGGAGCTCAAATCTTATCCCAGCTCCCTGAATTAGGCTTCCAACAACCATTTTTCTCCCTTGCACCCACCTAAGTACTGCAGCTTGTTTCTGACCATTCATGAAAAAAATCAGATCTCTGTTTTTCTCTACTCTAGACAGAATATGTGGTAATTTTTGCTTTTTGTTCAGCCTCCTTTTCTTGCCCTCAGCCAGCCGAGCGCACCTGTACCTGTGCTGTACCTGTGCTACACCTGCAGAGCCCTGAAGGGCATCACATGGACAATGTGGGACCCACGTGTCCTGGGCAATGCACCCAGCTCTGTGATGTGAGGCTTGCAGGCTTGCAACCAGCATAGTGCGTCTTGTTTCGAGGAGCTACTCCAAGCACACAGTGTACACACACACACACACTGAATTCTCAGTTACCTAAACATCAAAGTTTGCCCAAAGAGCACTGCCACCTTTTTGCTGCCTGCAAGCACCATAACCTGCTTTAGTTATAGCTCAGGAGAAATATCCATGGCCAGACAAAGGAAAGAAAAGCTTCAGTGACACAACTCAGTACAAATCCTGCACAACTCAGGCTGCAGCACTGTGTGCATGCATAAGACATAAACAGCACTGCAAATGACTATGGACCTGCAGCTCAGGTAGCAATTTGGGCTCCAAGTTTATTTTTGATGTTTATCAGCTTTTAATTTTGTGCTTGCCACAAAGCCCCATGTATGTTTTCTCAGTGTTGCTGCTCTAGCATAACCTTAATTCCTTTGAAACAGGCTGATATTGTAGTTGTCTGATGAGCTTGCTCAGATAATTACACCTCAGTGTTCACGCCAGCTCTTCTTGTGCCCTAATTTGAACAGAATGGAGTAATTTGGCAGTTTGATTTGAAGACAGTGGGAGGTGGAAAATCTACCTGCTCCCTGTGAACTCCTCTAACAAACTGTAAAATCAGCACTTGTCCTTCATTTCTTAGTTTGCACATATTCAAACCTGATGGTGGTGAGTTAGTAGGAAATATCTTGTGGAAGAATTAAGATTTTCCAATGGAAAAAGGATGGGAGAAAGAATTGTTTTATAATAAAGTTATTAATATGTTTTAACAAAGGGATGTGTGTATCCTCTCTCCCCCCTAAGAATTCATTTAATTTAAGATACCTAGATATATGGAGAGGTTATGTGAAATGAACCTGCATGCTACTAGAGTTAAGTTCTTGATAGCTAAGCCCATTCTTTTCTGGTGAATACTGTGAAGAAGAATCACATCTCTCCTTCAGTGTGTCCAGATGGTACAGGTAGTTTCTAAGCATGTAACCACATCACAAATATATAAAACAACTTATGTTCCAGTCCTGAAAACTCACAGAATATTATGACTTCAGGACCTTTAAGAGACATCAAAGACACAAAGCAGATACAACACTATTTTTCTGTTATCTAGAAATTGCCTTAATTATCCAGCAGTGTCTGACGACAATATTTTCAGTTTTATGTTAAATGGTGTTTAGTTGCAGGCAGTTGCAGACCACAGATTGACTTCTCTTGCCTCTACACCCATATTCCTACCCTTACAGTGCCTGGTTCTTCAAATCCCAAAGCAGAAGAACTCGCAAATTCTAAGACTGATTGTAAAATGTTTCCTGAATGTCAAAAATTGGTTTGTATGATGATTCCTGGCTTCATTTGTGTTTTCAGGATAAATCTCCACAGAACCCTACAGGAGCAGGAGTATTCTTGATAGCCCATCAAGAATATCAATAATATATTTTTTCTCTGTGTGGGAACATTACACTATCTGAACTTATTCATTATGCAGCAACAGGGAATCAGTGATTTTAGTATGGACTAATAGAACAGTAATTAATATAAAATCCTATTTTAGAGACCAGAGTCACTTTTATATGATACAGTGTCTTGTCTGATTTTCAGGTCTACTCATTAAAGGAAGTGCATATCCCTTTCTCATTCATCACATGCATCCCTCCCTTTAACTTATCTTGTTTCAGAAAGAAGATGTAGCAATTAGCTCATGTTTTTTTCATAGTTAACCATCTTATTATGTAAAGTTGGTGCTAACAGGAACTGTTATTGACAACTGTCAATTCTAATCCCTTGTGTCTCCCCACTCCTTGAATGTCATCTCACCTATGAGAGAAATGGTAATTAAGACAACAATGGAAAACAACACTGGGTGTTCAGACTGTTCAGTAGTTTAATACCAGTAATTGGCTCTTCACTGCAGGACAGTGTCATAAATTTTAATTGTGATTTTTCAACCAAGCATATAATGCAGCTCTTCACAGATACTTCAATGAATGCTTGCTGCTCCTTTACTGATTACTGTATATTTACACTATCAACCTTAGTAAAAACTGAGACTTCCAGTGTGTACTGTACTGTTTAAAAAAATATTAAATTAATTATTTTTATCATTCAATGAAAGGCCTGCTTTTTATGTGAAGGTACTCAAGCCACAGTTTTTAAAAAACCTTCTCCAAAACCACAGGAAGAAAAAATAAACGATGGGATTTATTTATTCCAGCTGAAGTGCATGAGATAAAAATAAAATCTGATATTCGGCAGGTTTTACCACTGTGCTATGAAAAAAATCTTTAAATATTTATAATTGGGCCTAGATTTCAAGGTTAAGGTCCTCATATAATAAACTATCCCACTTTAAAAGAATCTACAGTTAAACAGCCAGAACATTTATAACGCACATTCAGAATGTACAACAATAGTTTTATGCTAAGGTAACCAGCTGGAACAAATGGGAGTTAGAGCAGTATAAAGCTCTAGCAAAGCTGTGATTAATCACGTATAGGTCCCTATAGCACGTAACTATATTATTTGCATAAGTAGAGGCATGGGTGTTCAAAACCATGGCTCAAGAAAGGAGTTGAGACCGCTGGAAGAAGAATGTTGGAATTTACATCCAAAACTATCACTGATCAAGAGGATGAAAGACTACATTCTTCTGTAGCTGCTGCAATGCTTTTTTGGTTTGTAACACCATCATGCCAAGCTTGGCCATGAGCATTTCCAAGTAAAGAAACAGGAGACAGAAAAATAGGGAGGATGCAGAAACAAAAGGAGGAAAGAATGATGAAAGGCAGATATAGCAAAATTCATCTGTATTGCAGTTCCACCCACCCAGAAAGTTTTCCTGAACATTAGTTATTGTTCACAGAGTTACTCACTTACCGACATCAGGATCAGTGGCTTGGACTCTTGTTAGCAACGCTTTAGTGGCTGTATTCTCATAGACACATGCGGTGTAGTGATCAGATGAAAACACTGGTGGATTATCATTAACATCTTCTAAAATAAGATGGATTTCTGATTGGCAAAACCTGCCACCACCATCTGTAGCTCGGGCAATCAAGTTGTATACGGGGATTTTCTCTCGGTCGAGTGGGGCCAAGGATTTCAGCTCACCTAAAATTGATTAAAAGCAGAAGTCACCATTACTGCTGTAGCAACATCACTAATTCTAGGCAGTGGGAGTATCTCAAAAACACCTATTTCACTAGAATATAAAAGAGGAGTAAAGGGCAGTACTTCCCCTTCCACACACTGCATAGATCTCCAAACCCCTCTTCCGTCAGTAGCACTACGACAATAGCAGGTGCTGCCTCCTGCTAGCCAGGTGGAGGAGGCATTGCACAGGGATGGGCTTAGTCTGTCGTAATGGAAACTAAATTCCTAAAAGGAACAAAAGGGTGGGATTTTTATTCATGGGAAAATTATTTTATTTAGCTTTACTTTATAACAAGCACAAAATCCGGATCTTAGAAGAGATCAGTATTTTTTTCCAGACCATATGCCAAATGAACAACACCTTCGTAGTACTCCCCTGTGCCCACAAATTCATTACTGATATCCTTTATCTCCCAAAATCTGGGTATAAAAAAAATATCTTTGTCACATTGTATAAAAGCCAGTAAGTCCAGACCAAGGTGGAAAAAGTAAAGTCCAAATGTGAAGGAGGACTGTGCTGGCAGCTTCCCTCTTCTGCACCAAGGGAACTCCAGGACAAGGGCCCCGTACGTCTCTGGCCTAATTTGAGGTCTGGCTGGGAACCAAAAGGGTCAGTTTCTACCACCCCAAATACAACATTCAACCTGGCCAATAAACATATTCCTCCTCCCTCCTGCAATCACCACTTTCGAAGTGTTCATCCACAGCTGTCAGAACTGGAACTGGCTGATAACCAAATGTAACCTAACTCTAGTTAAGGAAACTGGTATCTGCTGGTATTGAGGGATTAGGAAGGTTATCTGAAAACATTTATTTGTCATCTTACCATTTTCTGGATCTAAGAAAAATTTATTGTTCCCAGGACCGTAGAGAGAGTAGCGAATTTCACCATTGGACCCAATGTCAGCATCTTTAGCGTTGATTTTTAAAATGACTTTGTTTGATGGAATGTCTTCAGGAAACAGTGCTGTGTATGCAACCTAGAGAAAAAAACAAAAAACAAAACAGAAATGTAAGCTATGCAATAACAGTATTTTATAGCCTTTGCGCAACTTTTTTTTAAACTCTCTGTAGTGCATTTTTCTACAGAGGAGACCATTTTCCTTTATGTAGCACATTCCTAGAAATTCAAATCACTGTTAAGCTTTGAGGTGTCACAAAACCAATGCCAAGTTATGACTCTTAATAGGGCTAGTCTTAGGTGTAAAATACAGTCACATTTTCTATTTTCCATTTCTTTCATCGACACCCATGAAATGGAAACTTTGGTAACTGTGCTAATGAAGACAGCTGTTTTTATCACATCATCCAGCAGTGGTGAAGGAGATACAGAGTGTGATTCCCCAGAGTGGTGCTTGCAATGAGAATGGTCCATTGGTGATAATGTAATGATGGGAATTACATGCGCATATACATACAGCTGTATATAAGTAAGATTCTGTGAGCAGTACCGTTAAGGAAGTCTAGTTTTCATAGTGTCTTTTCTTTCACACACACCTTTCTATCGCAGTAATATTGTTTCCCACACTGCCTTTCCATAGAATAAGAGACAGCTGATGCTGTGAAAGCTGTGGTCAGGCCACACTGCATACATGCCTGACAGTTTGGGAGTAAGCAACATTCTTCTACCTTTTCCACTGCGTCTCTGGCTGCTAGCCACCTGCCACATTCAGGAAGGGTGGAGTTAGATTAGATGGAACATATTTTCCACATTGATGTCACCTGGATGATGGAATAGAGTGCACCCTCAGCAAGTTTGCGGATGACACAAAACTGGGAGATGTGGCTGATATTCCAGAGGGCTGTGCTGCCATTCAGAGGGACCTGGACAGGCTGGAGCATTGGGC
>VXAA01002382.1:849468-985181 GCA_013399115.1 Anseranas semipalmata
CCCAGCAACAGGACAAGAGGCAACGGGCACAAACTGAAACACAGGAAGTTCTGTCTGAATATGAGGAAGCACTTCTTTACTGTGAGGGTGACAGAGTGCTGGAACAGGTTGCCCAGAGAGGCTGTGGAGTCTCCTTCTCTGGAGATATTCAAAACCTGCCTGGATGCGATCCTGTGCAATGTGCTCTAGGTGACCCTGCTTGGCAGGGGGGTTGGACTAGATGATCTCCAGAGGTCCCTTCCAACCTCAACCATCCTGTGATTCTGTGATTATGAAGGAAAAGCATTTTTTTCTTCTGTAGGTCGGCAGTGGCTGCCCTGTGGCAGTGTCACCTCACAACCCTTTGTGTTTTAGAAAACCAAGACCACAGGGCAGAAGATGAAGGAGACTCCTCCACTGCCTGTGTTAGGCCATTATCCTTTCACCTTGGCTTCACAAGACTTGTATCCTGCTTCTCTCCATGTCACTCTAGATCCTTCATCTAATTTCTTCAGGATGAAAATGGGCATCTCCTGTAGATACAGCAGTGGTATCCACTGGAAGCCATCACTTTCAGCACAACAGTAGATTGATGTAGGTGTTGCCAGCTCACCTGTTCACAAACTGGATTGTTATCATTAACGTCAGTGACAGTCACTTCCACAGCAGCTTGGGTTACAAAGAGGCCATCCGTGGCGGTGATGTTCAGATAATAAATGTCTTGTTCTTCCCGATCTAGTGGCCTTTTTACATAAACCTTCCATTCATTCTGAACCAGTCCCAGAGCAAACTTCCCTTTGGGATTCCCTCCTGCAATGAGACAAGCAACATGCAACAGTCTAGGGCATCCCTTCGGAGCTCCCACCTGATTTGAACACAAACACAGACTCATCTTAGAGGGCATGGAATATGCAATTGTCATTTGTTTCACAGTGATAGGTGCTTTCAAACTTGCAGATTCAGGAAATCTGTAATGAGATTACGCTCCCTGTGTTTATTGCCCCCCAAACGGCTTGTATGAAAGTGAACCAATAACTTTCAGCGGAAACAAAATCCATTTAGCAGAGCTGAAGATGATCTCTTGTTTAGTTCCCCTTAAGGGCAATCAAATTCAAACTGTGAACAATCAATAGTCCTCTCAGGCTGGTACAATTGTCTTTCCACTTAGTCTCGGGAGAGGATGTAATACACCGCAGCTCTTGTTACCAAGACAATTTCATTAGCTGTTGATTATGCAATCAAGGACTGGAAGTAGGTTCTATTAAGGAATCCTCTAATGAAAGCTTTATCATACAGCTGTACTGTTTTTCTGCTCATTAAAATTCTAGTTTTAAAAAAAGTTTTACACGACACTGGAAGACACATTAGTATTAAATAGTCCTAACAAGAGGTCATTTAGGAGCAGTTGGAAGATAAGCACTACAATTAGGTCAAATGTATCAGAGGGTGAGAGCTAGTGAAAGCCAGCAAGGAGTGCAGGAGTCGAAGCAGAACAGCTTTTTATCATACCGTAACACCAACACTGAACCTCCTAATGTTGCTCTTCCACATAATTAAATTGCATGGGGGAAAAAGCAGGCTGGGAGAGGGAAGGATTTGGTCCACATCATCCTCAGGAAGGAAGGACATTTCACATGCAGAAGGTACAAGGAATCAAAACAGGCATAGTTCTTTAATGTTTCTGATAGTTATTTACACTTTCATTTGAAAGTGTACAGTCTTCTGTCAGCTCCATGAAGAAACCACTGTCAAACACCTTTCTTTGAGCCTGTTCTCAACACCCTTGTCAGACCAGACAGGAAGATCTTTTAAGCCAACCACCCAGTTTTTTGTGTCCAGAATCCAACATAAGTTTGGTCTGTAAAAATATGCCTGCACGTTTAACAATTTAGGATAGAGCACAAAATAGTTATTACAGACTCATAGGTATAGGTACTGAGTGAGGACAAAGAAAAAAAACATCATGCTGCTCCACTGGGTAAACTTTAATTCCAGCTAACTCGGTACTAACTCTTTCCCCACAAAAAAGAGCTTTCTCCTGTGCAGAAATGCAATCTGAGAACTACTTTCCATGTTTCTCATGTATAAAAGTGGTATAAAAATATTAAGGGAAAGCTTATTATTTCTTGTGGCAGGATCAAGAATGTCAAACACGCTAAGTTTGGTTTTGCTCACAACTTATTCAGGGTCTTGACATGTGTCAGGGGATCTGTCCAAGCTTAATGGAAAGACCAGGTTCTTAAACCTTCCTCTCTAGTTCAATGTTTGAGTAAATAAGTGTTTAAAAAAACAAATCCAACAGAGAAAAATGTATTTTAAGGGCTGAATGTATTTGAGCTGCCTCTGCTGTCAAGTGATTAGGTGTCACTGCTGTTGCTTCTGGTGTCATAATTCTGTCAGTTCCCTGGGACCTTCTTAGCAAAAATAAGGTAGAGAAGATCTGAACTTAAAACTGAGCTTAAAATGAAGCAAAAAAGTGTAATGCACATTTCATGCCTTCTTTGTACATCAAAAAGCAGAAAAGAGGTCACAGGCTGTAATCTATGCCTTTTTCATTAGCTACCAATGACAAGATAGACTGGTTTCTGTTTGATATGAAAACTAAATTAGTTGAGACAGGCTGAGCAAATCTTTCTTGTTAAGCATCACCATTTGTACAAAGTGTAATTGTGTCAGAAAACAACATTGTAATGAAGAAGATTTCCAGAAAATTAGTCAGATATACATTATAATTGTTAAAAGGCCCTGTAGTCATACGGAGCACAAAACTGATATATCAAACATAGACGTTTTCTGTTGATAGAAAATCACCTTTTTAGATCACAAAACCAAGCAGATCTCAATTTTCCCACTGATTTCTATGACACTTTGGATTAATCATCATGGGACTCAGATAAACCTTGTTTAACCTGTTGTGTGATATAAACTGATTTCTCCTAAGGAAGGTTACTTAGTATGTCGATGTGCACTGCGGGCCAGATCTGAATACAACCCAAGGCAATGTGAATCTGTCCACTGACTTGAGTCTTAATGTGATTGTCAAAGAAGGTAGACCCCTGCTGATTAACATTAAATTCTCTCTATTCAGTTCAACATCAGCATAAAAAAGCTTAACTCTCCTTTAGAAAAGGCTGTAATCTTGTCATAGTGAGTTTAATGTTGTAAACCATTAATAAAAATGGTCTTAAATACTCTTATTTAGCTTCATGATATCAATCAGTGCTTTCCTGCATATTAGTTCTTTTGTAAAAGGGAATGATTAACTGTCCCAAGCTACTATGAAGCAATGCACTCAAGGTATGGATATCCCATTGCTAAGTAAAGAGGAAAGGTAAAATCTAATTAAAATCAGCTGGTGGCTTTTATGGCTGGCAGTAACACTAGCTTGGAGCAATTTTAAAATCACTGTTGCTTTGTTGTTGATGGAATAGCTTTTGAATCACACAGGAATTTTGGGAGTATGTATTAAAAAAATGGTCCCTGGGATCCTTTTCTTTCCCCACTTACTCTGCTAGAAAAGGATTGATTTCAATGGCCAAGAAACCTGTGCAAATAGCAGTAAACATGTGAAACAGTTTATTTGCATGCATTTTTCATGAGTGCTTCTTTTTTGCTTCTCAGGACTGGCTATATACTTTGTTGATGGAAGACAAAGGTGGAAGTTGTACTAAACAATGTAACAGAAATAATGAGATGTAAACACTAAATAATGCCAAGGCAATATCCTTAAAAAAGAAAAGGCAAAAAAATCCACACTGTGGCACAGGGAACCATTTTCTAGTACTTCTACATATGTCTTGATGCAGATCTCATTCTGCAGTGATTAATTAACTTTTTCACTAATATATGTAAGCAGATTCAGTATCCTAGGGGCGTTCTAATTAATTAGTTTTTCGCTCTGAATAATGTAGCTTTTCTAAACGGAAGCCTCCTGACTACATGTATTAATGGATTCTTTAAAATCTGTTGGCAGTTTTCTTATGTTCTACTTTGAATGTCACAACAGCGAAGTGCTAGCTACAAAAAACACTCCAGTAACTTTTTAGAATGGCTTTGAGGCTGAAAGAATCAGCATTATCTTTTATCTTTTGTTACTTGAAGTTTAAATAATGCTCTCCCTCCCTCCCTAGTCAGCAAATAGTACAAAGCCAAATCAAGCTCAAGTTTAAGAAAAGAAAGAAAACAGCTAGATACAAATGAAATGCAGAGACACAGTGATCCAAAATAAACGAATCCTGACACACATCATTACTAAAGCACACACAGAGGGAATTATAATGGCTAAAAGGGAACTGAAAGCTAGAAGCCAACAGTATCAGCTTTCACTGCAATGCCCTCATCTGGGAGGGGGAACTGAATATTTACTGACTTATTTATTTAGATTCTCTCTTATATTTATGCATCTATTTAGATACTTTCAATTCCCAATTAGAACTCCAGGCATTTGCGTAACATAAAATCAATAGGTCTATCCCCCACCCCCAGTTTAAGATGTTGCATGTTTACTGAGCTGCCAAAATGATAAACACAATCCTCTTAGCTTTACTATTGTAAAACTGTGCACACCGTTCTTCAGCCTGCAGTACAAGTCCTCCTCGAACATCTATGCATACATTTCTCCAAAACTCCAGGATTTCAAATATAAAATACAAGCAAGCAGACAAACAAACAAAAGGCACTTTGCTCACATTGGGCAATTAACCCAGAAAAAAAAAAAAAAAAAAGAATACTTCTTACAATACTAGTTTTTTCTTCCAAAACACTGTCCATCTTCCTTGTATTCAGTTGAACCAAGTTTAAACACTATTGTCTGTTCTTACATTTACATGACTGATGGAGCCTAATTAACGCAAAACACTTTACGGTACCAAAGTTCTAGCAACTGACATTTTTCTGGTGGCTCTTCCTTGTTTACCACTGTTAAACCCTAGTAATATCTGGCTGGCTTTAGGCTGGCTAAACATCCTGGCTAAACATCGGCATAGCTCTGGTGTCCATCAAACTGCCTCAAGTTACATAGGCAATGAGCTCATATGAGCCTTCAAAATAAAACTGCTGTGCTCCCTAAGTGCACTTGCATCACCTAAACTTCCTATTGATTTTATACTAAGAGTTTTATATCATGCGTTTCCTCTGGGAACTTCTCCACTTGCTATCAAACTTCAAATAACAAATGGCAAGTGCAAATTTTTTATCCACCATCAAATGCAGATGAAGCTGGGTTTGAAAATGGCAACTACTTGCCAGTTATTGTGGAAACCAGTCCTAAACGGAACAAAACAGAATACATATTTACCCACCAGAAGGTATCTTCCCCTTTTCAGAGTTGATCAGAAGGCTGCAATAAGTGTTTGCATTTCTTAAAAAAGTGCAAGGGGCTCTTAAGTGATCGTATCTGACTCAGAATGTTTCTTTCTTTCATTTCCCAAAAAGATAATTTTTTCCATCTCTTTTCTGTGTGCTACTTTTCACAGGGTGCACTTGCATGAACCTGGTTTTGATGGATCCAAATGTCATTCTCATAATTTGCCTTCTTTTCCCTTTTTGTTAGTGTCCTGTTTTTCCTCAGAGTTTGTTTATTGTATTCACGGAAATGTCTGCAGCTCAAAATGCCTCCAAAAAGACAGTGTTTGAATAATCACCTAGCTAATCTGATTCCGTGAAATATTCAAAGCAGTTTCCAAGCTTAATTTAGGGTGAAGTGTGAATAGACTATTTCATTAATTAAACTACACTTTAATATGTTTTAATATTTTAATCAAAAGAACCTAATTTCTCTATGTGCATCTCCTATATTCAAAGGATATATTCAGACAGCGGAGTTTCTGAGCTCATATGCTTTAGTAGTTGTACAGTGGGCATTAAGAGAAAGTTTTGGGCTCTGACATTTAATATTTTCAGAAACTAAAAAGCAGCAAAATATCTGACATATTTTGAACTGTGGTGCAAATTAAGGTACAGAATGACCCACAATTTTTGAGTCATATATGACAGTTATTATTCAAAAGTCCAGTTTTTGCTAAATAAACAGCACAGGAATGTGAAGAAAATAGAATAATATAGAATTAAAAGCATAATTCATTATAAGAGATGACAAAGTCTTCAGAACAAAGAAAAAAGAGCACCTTTGGCTGCTTATTAGGGTACACTAAAGTATTTTTGTTACAGACATGAAGGGTTTGCATTTCCTATAGCATTTTCTATACTGGCATCTCAAAACTCCCTCAAATATCACAAAATCACTAAGATGAAGCACTAATTATTTAGTTTTAGATATGTGAAAACTGAGGCACCGTCAGCTAATCCAGCTTGCTTAGAGCCTCCAAATCCTGTGCTTTACCCACAAGACCATTTTTTGCCTCTAGTTCTAATATCCTACAACACGTCACACTACAAACACACTAGCCTTTGCAAACCTTCAAACTGAATCCAGGCTTTTATGTAAACAGTCAGAATGAATTTCTGGCTGCTTTGAAAATCATGCTACTTCAGATGCATAACACAGGCACTCTGTAGATAACCGGAACATCCCACTTGTCTCTACAAACCATCCCACAGCCATTTCCAATTTGATAGCCAGCACAGAGGTAGAAGTCTTGTCCTCCAGACCAAAACAAACAAACTGATATCCTGTGAGTTGTCAGACTTGTCATTTTTGCCCACTGCCTTCCACCTATGTGCAGTCTTGTGTAATTCTAATCCTATCCAGTGAGATAAATGTGAATCTGTCCAATAATCTGGTTATTATTGTGTAAATAATATTAGCTCTTGGGCTGTGAAGGTTGGGAGGAGTGACAAAGTTGTTCCCTAAAAAAAATCTATTGGACAATGCAAGCTGTAGGCAGAAAAATAACTGCAGCACCCCATCACTCATAATATACTCACATAAAATGCAGCCTGAATCTAGGAGAAAAGAATGATAATAAATACAGCACAACAGGAAAGAGCAATGTTACCACACTTTGAAAAATATGTTAGTAATGTAATTGAAATTGCCTCATGCTGTATATAACAATGCATGGCAGCTAACCAGTACTTCAGAGTAGATTACCATTTCCCTAGCCGGGAATCTGTGCTGATAAGAAATGGCATCCCCCTCTTGCTCCAAGGTTGCTCCAATGCGCAATGCATTTTATTTTCTTAAATAGTGTTATTTCAAAATGGTTCCTACATGCACTTTCTTATCTCAAAAAGAAAAAGGCTATTTCAAAAATTTTAAATGCTTGAAAGTGTAAAGATTTTCTCCTTAAGAATGAAATATTCTTCCCTTGGTTGAAACATTGTCATGATGGTTTCCAAGCTGACATATCAATTATGATGGGCTGATGGGTCATGCTACATTGCACTGCAGCAAATCATGAAGAATTATTCTGGGAAATTAGAGAGAGAATCACTTGGACAGACACAGACAGACACAAACACAAACACACATTCCCTTTCCCTCTTTTCAGCTTTGCTAGTTGCTGCAAAAGTCTGTCCAAATTAAAGAAAAAAAAGCTGAAGGGAAACACACTTGTCTGAGTCACAGTGATAATTTAGCTGAAACCCTGCTAACCTTTCTCCTAAAACTGGACACATGCACAATTCTTCAGTAAAGCTGTTTTTGGGAAGAAAGCATGCTTGTTGTTTCTTACCTGTAATATGGTAGCTAACCTGCCGGTTGACATCGGATGTGTCTTCATCCCAGGTGCTAAGAACAGCCACGACTTCCCCTGGGGGGTCACTCTCCTTCACTGATCCTCTGTACACCTCATGCTCAAAGACAGGTGCGTTGTCATTTATGTCTGTCACAGTGACTGAGACCAAGGTGGTTGATGACAAGGATAAAGTTTCCCCCAGATCTGAGGCCACCACTGCAAAACTGAAAGCAGGATCCTTTTCATGGTCCAGATCCTTCAGTGTGCTGATCCAGCCACTGTTGCTATCAATGGTGAAAGCTTCTGTGATCTTCTCCAGCTCCGATTCCACTGCAAGTGTATAGGTGACCTGCCCATTTGCACTTGAGTCTGCATCAACTGCTTTAACTTGCATAAGTTTTGTTCCTACGGGCATCCCTTCCATTATTATAGCGTCATAGCTAGCTGTTTCAAACATGGGCTTGTTGTCATTTATATCCAACACCTTAACCTCCACATCCACTGTCAACACAATGTCTACTTTGTCCAATTGAATGGTGGCTGCAACTTTGAAGTGAAAAGCAGAATTCGTCTCATGGTCAAGTCTCTTATCCAGTTTTATGAGTCCTGTGTCTTGTTCTATGATGAATATACCATCTTTGTTGTTTTCCCTCAGCTCACCATTAACTGTGCTATACAAAACACCCTGATTAGGCACAACATGCACAATGTCAATGGTACTGCCTATGAGGGTGTCTTCTGCTATGGTGAAAGAATACTGGGGCTGAGAAAAGGAAGGTAAAATAGTTTCTGGAGGTAAAACATGGATGTAGACAGGAATGAGAGAATGCTTTACAGGAATGCCACCATCAACTGCTTTGACAAAGAATGACAGAACTGTGTTTCTCAGTTGGTTAAAGCTACCCTTGGTGACCATCCATCCATTGTCTGGATCTATTTCAAGCAGATCAGCTACTGAAACTGAGGCCTCACTATACAGAGAATAAGTAATTCTGGAATTGGCTCCATCATCTGGATCTACTGCTTGCACTTGGGTCACCAAGTAACCTTTCCCAACATCTGCTTTGACACTTGCTCTGTATTCAACTGTCATAAATTGGGGAGCATTGTCATTCTCATCCACTACTATCACTCTCACTGTGCAAAATGTAGTCCTGCCACCTCCATCAAGTGCTCTCAGAAATATACCGATATCACTTTCCAGCAGGTTCTCCCGGTCTAATCGCTCAGTTGTCAGAATCTGGCCATTGCTATCAATCAAAAATCGGTCCTTGGCAAAGTCATTTATTATGGAGTAGCTTATCTGGCCATATACACCTGAATCGCCATCTGTGGCCTTTACATGGAGGACCTTAGTTCCAGGAGCTGCATTTTCTCTAACCTCTGCAACATAAACACTCTGTGAAAACACAGGGCTGTAGAGGTTGGCCCCAAGGATCTGTATATGCACCTGAGCTGTGCTGGTGAACAACCCGTCTGAGACAGAGACATTTAGGCTGTACATGGGCTCCATTCTCTGTTTCCGATGGTTGGAAAGGGTAATTACACCACTCTTGCTATCCATAATAAAACTGGTCCGATCATTTCCTGATAGGATGCTGTACTCCAGTCTGTCAAAGTCAGAGCTGTCAGCATCTGAGGCTTGGACACAAGTCACAAAATGACCCCGAGGTGCCAGTTCGCTCACATACGATTCATATATTAGCTGGTTAAAAATTGGAGGGTTGTCATTCATATCTGTTATTGAGATACTAACAAGAACCTCACTGCTAAGTGGTGGGAACCCATTATCAGTTGCTCTGACTTTCAAGCTGCACTGCTGTATGAGTTCATGATCCAACATACGTGCTGTCAGAATTAGGCCACTTGTGCTGTCTATATGGAAATAATCCGTGCTGTTAAAGGTGTCCTGGACTATCTGATACTGCACAATTTTGTTATTGTCAGAGTCAGCATCAGTAGCAACAACCTGCAATACAGGAGTCCCAATCAAAGATGCTTCAGACAAAGTAGCATTATAAGCTGACTGATCAAAAACCGGAGGATTATCGTTCACGTCATTAATAATCAAGTCCACAGTGACCTCAGCTCGAGCACCAGTGAGGGCATCACTGGCTCGCACCATCAGCTTGAAAAGAGAATTTATTTCATAGTCCAGTGGGCTGAT
Source organism: Anseranas semipalmata (assembly GCA_013399115.1). Lineage (NCBI taxonomy): Eukaryota > Metazoa > Chordata > Aves > Anseriformes > Anseranatidae > Anseranas > Anseranas semipalmata. The sequence goes on from VXAA01002382.1 coordinate 859,252, forward strand.
GACACTCAGAACTCCAGTATCAAAGTCAATATTAAACTGGTTGTAGGGATCTCCATCAACAATGATATAAATAATACCCTGGCCTTCTGGACTGGTTGCATTTATGCTTAAAATTGGCGTGTGAATTTCTACATCCTCATTCACGGAAGCTGTATAGAAGGGCTTGTCAAATACAGGCATTGCTTTGTTAACAATAGTAATGGGGAGCTCTACTGAAGCAGACAGTGATGGGTTGCCACCATCTTTTGCAAGAATGACAACCAAATACTCTATATTAGATAAGTCAGAATTGAAGGCTTCTTTTAGAGTGACACTACCAGTTCCCCTATCAATTTCAAAATGTCCATAATCTTCCTTGAGAAGATACGACACATCACCATTTTCATCCTTATCTTTATCAATAGCTGTCACTCGATATATCAAGGTACCAGGCTCAGCATCAACTTGCACAGCAGCATAGTATGGAAGCCCTACAAACACTGGCGCGTTGTCATTTATGTCCTCAATGTAAACCCTCACCACCACTCGAGCGACACGAAGGTGATCTAGTTCACGGCTTGCTTCCACCACCAACTCATACAGCTCTTGTTCCTCTCGGTCAAAGGGTATGCCAGTTGTCTGAATGACTCCTGAGGTGGATTTGATTTTAAATTTGTTTCCTGGGTTTAATATACTATATTTCAAGGGCTCATTAAGACGGTTACCAACAGCATTCACCACTGCGATCTTTGTGATATTGGTGGTGTTTTCTGAGATAGAAGTGGAATAAAAATTTTGCGTGAAATGAAGTCCACTATCCATGGCTTCTTTTACCATTATTGTCACCATAGCAGTGCTATAAAATTTCCCATCAGATACTCTTACTATTAGCATATAATGGTCTTTGGAGAGGCTATTGTTTTTAATGGTGAGTACTCCTGTGCTTGAATCAATCAAAAAATGGTCCAGATTGCCTTCGATTAGACTATATGTGAGTTCAGGAGGGATCTCTGAATCTGGGTCTGTAGCCTTGACTTTGAGAACCTCAACACCAACATATGTGGGGAGAAGCAAGACAGTCTCAAATACTGCCTGGCTGAAGACTGGTGGGTTGTCATTGACATCAGTTACCTCAATAGTTACTTCAACAGGGCTCTCCGCTGTAAGCTGGGGATTTCCACTGTCTCTAACATGCACGTGGAAGTGGAAGTGGGCTATTGTTTCATGATCTAAATTTGCAATGGTTCTGATTGCACCTGTGCTGGAATCTACTGTGAAATACTTTTTTGCAGTAGATTCAACAATCTGGTAGACGAGCAAAGCATTCTGGTTGCTGTCAGCATCAGTGGCACGTATCACAAGGGGACTGTTATTTGCACTTCGGACTATGCTATTTACAGGAGCAGCTTCACTTATGCTGCCTGAGTACTGAGAGAAGAGAAAAACTGGTGGGTTATCATTTTCATCAACAATCTGAATGTTCACAGTGGCATTTGATGCCATCCCTGCCATATTTGTTGCCTGTACGATGAGCTGATAGAAGGAAGCACGTTCATAATCAAGGGCCTTTTGACTGGTGATGACTCCGGAATACGGGTTGATAGAGAAGACTCCATCCACATTCCCATCTTTAACCTCATAAACTAATGTGGACTGACTGATTGCAGAAAGAGAGATGACAGAAGTACCAACATCCACATTTTCATTAATCTCAGCTTGGTATTCTTTGAGAGTGAACTTCGGGTGGGAGTTATCTGCCATTGTCACAGATATCCGTACAATTGCTGTTGCAGACAGAGGTGGAGAACCTTGATCAGACACTTTAACTGACAGAACAAACTGTCCCATTGTGGTTAAGTCTGGCTCCTTCAGTAACGTAATGATCCCTAAAACTGGTTCGATCTTGAATGTGTTTCCCGTATTTCCTACAAAATAAACATTGCAAGTAAATTAGAAATGAAATACAATTCATTTAAATGATAATTAATATGGAGCAATTAGCTCCAATTTGTCAAAGACAGTTATTTAAAAAAACAAACATAAAATAATTCTAAAGGGCCTTCCAGTCCTCCTTTCTGAAAATCAGGCCATCCCAGTAGACAGTGCAGGTGTTCAAACATTCAGAAACTCAGGTGCTGGTATTTATTATCTTGATTCTGAGTGTCAACATTTGAGCATGTGGTGCATGTACATTACTACCACCAAACTAGGAAAAGCATCCCCAAATTATGGGAGTTAGTCAAATAAATGTACACCTAAGGCAATGAAACTAGATCAGAGGCTAACAAGCAAATTACATGACAAATGGATAACAACTCAGTCTCTTAATTGAGGGGGATATTAAGCAACTGTAGAGTAGATTACAGTAGTTCAAGACTCTAAGAACTGAATATAAAAAGGTTAAAGTGGCATTTAGAAAAATAAAACTGAACAAATAGCATAGAAAAGAGATTAAAGTATTTTGTGGCACAAAGGTTTATCATATGATCTCTGAGGAGGACGAATCTAGATGAATGAGATTTAGTAGAAAATGTCATGAAATGTCTGTTATAACATGCAAGCAGGGATATCACTGACTGCATAAAGGTGAAAACTGAGTTTGGATCAAGGACCTTCTTTGTTTTTGTTGTTGTTGTTGTTGTTGTTGTTGTTGTTGTTGTTTTTCTTTTTGCATAGCTCTATTGCCTACTTCTTCTTTAACAAGACATTCAAAACTATTGCTATGTTTCCCTATTCTGTAATTAGAGGTTGCTTTTATTAAGCAATCAGTATTTTGCTGGTTCCTTGAGTGCCTACTTGAAGGATAGGATGTTATCAGTGTATATGGCATGAATAAGCATAGACTCTTTTTCTGAATTTGATTCTGAAAACAAACAGCATGTACTGAGTTACAGGGATTCCAATCATTATAACATATTCCTGCTATTGTGGTAATTTATACTCTAGAATGTAGAACTACTTCCAATCCATCCATGAGGTGAAGAGAAATATATCTCATGTGACTGATGATAAACAGAGATTTTTTTCACTGCTGATAGTTACAGGTACTGTGCACAAAGAAATAAATATGAGGATTGTAGCTGAAATACAAAATACATAGAATTCTAAATGAAGTGAGTTAATGTACATTATTTTAAAGATGTAATTCACTATCTGTTGTAAATTCTGGTACTTGGAGGGTAATTTAAGCTACATACTACTGTATGTAGTTCAATACTGGTAGTAGCTTTCTATTTATGTCAATCCTTTCAGATCTGTAAAGTTTACTCTACCAGATAAAACAAAAATTGTGCTATTCACTGAAGAGCTGAGATTCTGCCAGAGCTACAAATTCTCGTAAAGATCACAGTATTTGTCCCATTTGCAGACACTACAAAGGCTGCTGTAGTTGTTTTGTCAGTGCTTGCTAATACAAAAGATTTGTAGCCACTGATTGCCTTACGTAGGCCAGAGCTGGTTCTTCTCCCTTAGGAATCTGTTATGAAATTAAACAAAAGTTACTTTCTTTACCATTTGCTCTCTTCACATGTAAGGTGATGTAAGTAATTCCCCTGAATGAAGGAGCTGTATACCATCCAAATGCTGCAGTTAAAATTAGTATCCTTAACTGCACAGATTTTATGGATCATAGAGCAGCAAAAGCCTGAATTTTGATGCATCTGGGATTGGAACATCTGTGGATAATGAAACTGTGGGAGTGCATGGCTTATAATAAATGGAAGTTTGAAGTCTGACACTGCAGAGAGAGCTCATGATGAAACAGCAAAAGGCTGTAATAGAAGAAAGAGGAAAGAGAAAAACATGCAGACTAAAAAAGAACCTCCTAATAGGCAGAGCATCCTTTCTAATCTTTATATTTTTTATCTGCATCATGTACTCTATTACCAGCAGAATAGAGCCATACTCCTAGCATGTCAGTTGGCTCCTTACATTGTGGTGGCACCTGTGTGGTTGGGTTGGAGCCTATCATAGGAATAAGGCACCAACAAAAAACTGGGAACAGTCTTGAAATACATTGCTCCAGGAAGCTGATATGGTCTACTCGGGGTTTGTTCTATAATGTACAGTGTTGTCTTGCCTGGGTGTGTGCAATTTTTTCCCTGACCTAAATTCAAGACCTCTGGAGAATACTGAGAAATAACTACTAAGACCAAATTCAGTGCATAAAGAAAATATTGATTTTGGAATGCTAAGGTCTTTGTAGGATCACAGTGGTCTAAGTTCAGCACTTTTAGCTGCAGCAGACTTCACCTCCTGTTTTTTTTTACAGGACTTTACTTCCACAGAGCATACAAGCTAATGACAGAAAAAGGTTCCTCAGGTCTTCTCTAAGCTTCAGGTTATATCAGCTTAATTTAAGGTTTGAGCTTGAACTATGTAAAGTTGCTTCAGCATGAGAGAGTGTAAATAATCTTATTTCAGTGTTTATTTTTTGTCTTTTAGCCTGTTCCTAACTGACTCAAGCCATCCTAGCTAGTGACGAGTCTTTCTAATAATATAAGGATAAACAGTGGTTATGTAGTATCAAAACCAAATGATGGGAAAGGCTTGTGATCTGATTAAGATGGGGACAACCTGCAGCATATGAAACTTCTGCTCAGGGCAATGTAGGTTTCAAGTTTTGTTAATATCATAATGAAAAGATTCATATTACTAAAATACATAAAGTGGAAATGCAACATTAAAAACCCCAAAGGTTACAAATTTCCACTTCCTCCTCTCTTTTTCCAGGCACCCATCTTGTATATACGCTAATGGTTTAACTTAGAGATAATGCCTAACTTCAGATCCATATGATCCAGAGAAAGTTGCATTTGCTTGTGCGTGTAGCATAGATAATGCGAATTTCCCATGACCTTGCTGTTACACTGGCAGAGAGAAGCTTTTGCCATTTCAGTTTATATGGTGAATATAAATATATGGGGCTTAACAGCAAAAGCAATTTTACTCTGATGTCACTGTGGCCTCCCTTAGGCTTCTATTGACATACAGTTGTTTCAACAGCCATTGTGCCTCTAAACTACTATGGCTTTGCTGGCAGAAGTTTTTAGTCTCCATGCTCCTCTGATCCTAATATTGGCAAAGATGCCATGTTGTACCAGCTGTTGTGGCATTTGTTTATGGAGATCACTGTGGACTAGACTGAAGCCAGCAACCTGAAAACAGTCACTGCCAGTAGCTTTCAATAATTATTTTCCATGATGGTTTTGAAGGAATGACTCAGAGGTAAAAGGCTCAGTAGCCACCTAGTGAATGCCAATGAGATTCAGTGCCGATGCTACATTTTCAGCCTCTGTCCTAACCTGCTTCAATAGTGTAGATAAGCTCTGCGTTTTCTCCTTTGTCTTTGTCCAAAGCCGTGACCTGCAAAACTGCTGATCCAATAGCTGCTGATTCAAATACCAAGGCTTCGTACAACGGGCTGGTAAAGTATGGACTGTGGTCATTGGAGTCTTCCACATTTATGATGACTCTGGCCAGGTTTCTTCTATAAGGGAATTCTTGATCTCGGACCTATAGAACAAATGCATGATACAGTGTTGGTACCCACCTACTAAAACTTCACAAATATTAGTCATCTGACTGCTAGTAATACTTTCAGTTCAGTTGAATATACAGTAACAAAAAATTACAATTGACCCAAAGAACCTGCAGTCTAAAACACAATCACACACAAGAAACAAGAAGAGCTCTGAGACTTTTTTTTATTCGTGAAAAAATGCATGGTAATTAACCATCATGACATGTATTTTTGGAATAGCAACCATATGACATCTTAAATTCAGTTTTAGGTTTCCAATGCATCCTCTTTTTGTAATACATGCTATATGGTCATGCCCTTGTCCTAACGCTCCCTGCTGTACAGCCTAGAGGCAAATGTACGTTGCTCCTTCTTTCAAAGAGCTACAGACAATTTTTCCCACTATCATCAGTCAGGTATCAGTCTAGCACTTGTTTCTGCCAATGGACTTTTTCAACATTATATACGTACATACCTTTTTAAAGATGCCAATATCAACAGTAATCAGTAGGAATAACCTTAAGAAGTGCTGAGCACTCCCAACAGAAGTATCATTTATTGCCCCTCTCTCAACGCTGTACTAAAAATCTCAGTATGCTGACAATCCTGCCAGCAGCCGTGAAGTTTGGTTCCCGATACATACAGCAAAAAAAAAAAACAACACTGCATCAGGTGGAGCTCATACAAAAGCATTGGAAAATAAACCTCTCTGTGGTTCAATTTATATTTACTTCTAAGCTTGCCCTCCAAAGGACTTGCAGCTTGTTACATGGTGTGCTCAGGCCCCCCTCAGCTCCAGCTTGCTGCATCTCCCAGCAGCTCTTGATTTCTCTGCTCGCCTGCCCAAAGCTGGCCCTGTAACTAATATGTTGTGAGCAGTTCCTTTACAGAACTCTTCTGCAGGGCTATTAAGTATTTAAAGAAAATAGCAGACTACAATGTTTAAACGAAGACAGATTTTTTTTTTTTATTAACCTCCACTACATAATATACAACCTTCACTTGAAAACAGAGAGACTTATGTTCAGTAATCTAGGCACACTGAGCAAAAAACAGTAATTAATTTTTTTCTGCATACCCAAAGATTTGGAAAATGTAGCTGAAGACTATTTTTATATCAACAGTTTATGTACTGAAATAAGTCCGTAAAAGTAAACTATAAATGAGGCTTGTATTCAGAAGGGCTGTAGCATTCTGTAAGGCAAGAAAGCAGTTATCTCCCTGTGAATAACTTCTCAAATAACTTTCAGCCTCACTTCAGAAACTCTGAAAATTACCTTGAGTGAGAAGACCAGATGCCAAGAGATTAAATAATTTCCTGCTTGCTCTCCTTTGAGATGGCAAATCATTTCATATTAGATACAATGAATTCACACCAAGTTTCACAGAAGTCCAAATAAAAAGGTAAAATAAATACACAGCAGGGCAGGCAAGATGAAATTAATAACTACTTACTGCAGTGGAAGTACTTTGCTCAGGCAAAGACTAAGGCATGTTTGCACCTGCAACAGCAGTGATTGTGTCCTGAGCCAAGTGAATATTGCATTCTTACCATGACATTAAGGATGTGCTTATCTTGAGCTTCGTGGTCTAATCTCTCAGCAGTATAGAGCACCCCGGTGCTGGGATCAATTCTGAATTTTCTCACACTGACTGCATCGATGCTGCTGTGAATAGTGTAGCTCAGCTTATGTTTTTCATCTCTGTCTATAGCTTCAATTTGCAGAATTTCAGTATCGGGGAGGATGTCCTCTGAGATGGTGACATCATAACTTGGGTGAGAGAATTCTGGGCCATTATCATTGTTATCCAGCACTTTGATAAGAACCTACAGTTAATAAAAGAAAAAACATTTGAAGTTATTGAAGTCTAGTCAGACTCGTGAACAGGCATCTGAAGAAATGTAATTTACTTTAGATGGCTGATGATGTTATGCTGCTGTATGGTGGGACTGAGAAACATCATTTAAAATTAAATACTTATTGTTCAGATCAAAAGAAATAGTAAGGATATGACTTTGGAGGCAAAATGTTCCTAATTACAAGATCTACTTGGAGCCTGACAAAGAAGTCCACGTGGGAGATTTTCAGTATCTATAGATTGGAAAATATTCCCAAGATGGTAAATAGTAATGGTTCTGTTGTCCCTTATAACTGTGCTGGTTACAAGGGACTTCTGCAGCTATTATGGGATTTCCTTTTCCCCTCACTATTAGTAAGGCTATAAAAGAATCCCTTTCAAGTTACTTAAATCCATCTTTTATATGATCAAGAGTATAAATCCTAAGAGTGTAAATCCTATGTTGTTTTCTGCCCCATATATTGTGTTGGGACGCAATAGCAATATCAGATCATGCCAGCAGTGGAGACTTCAAGCTGCTGTTCCATCTTAGGCTATGCCAGGTAATGCTTGGTGAGGACAGACCAGGAGACATATGCTCACGACAGTGCCAGCCCACCCCACTCGGATACACACCATCCAGGACAGGTAACCTCCCGGCACTGGTGCCAAGGAAGGATTCTTTTTATGGTTTCACCCTTGCTCTTCCTTTGCCAGTGATGCTTGTCTTTATTGCTGACTAACACAATTTTCCCTTGAAAACCTATTTGCTTTCCTTCTGTTGCAGTTTATGAACGGCAGAACTGCCACTAAAAATGTGAATGAATGCTATGCCATTTGCTTCAAGCGTGTTTCTAAAACTTAGGTGCTAACCCTTAAAGAAATGTGGAGAGGGGAAAGACAGCCAGAATAATGTTGTTGCTGGCTATTACACCCATCTTGGTATATCACAAGCTGACCCTGGTAACTAATAAGAATCACGGTTTTCCAAGCTTTGCCTTTTGACAGTTATGTTATGCAATGTCATGTGTGTGTGGCTCTGATGAGGTTTTGTGTTTTTCAACACTGGAGGAGTCACTCACTGGAGAAAATTTGCTTTCCAGGCTCTGTATGCTATAGATTACTTTGGGCAGCACAGCAGCAAAGCCCTTGGAAAAGTATCTAATACTGAAAGACACAATGCAAAGAGTTTCCTCTTTTTCAGTTCTGAAAACAAAAAGTATCTTTTGCAGAATATGCCAGTGAAAACATACACCTGATTTTACAACGAATGAAAGGAAGCAATCTTTTTATTCACAAAATTTGAAACGACAAATAGTCCAATAAACTGCATGGGAAAGGCTGTGCCCAGGACTTTTCCCTAAGACTGGATGACTTGACTCATCTCTCGTAATATTTTCTCAGTTGCTGTGGAAAGTACCTGGTTCATTTTTAAGAAAATACTTTATTACTTCACTTGATCAGGCCCTGTAAACCCATACATTCTTAACGGAAGAAAAATACAGTTACACTTTTACTACAATATTGCACAAACAGATGTTGGCCTCAGAGAGAAATGAAACTTTAGATTTCCCTGATCTTGGAAGGGTTTGCAGAACACATTACCAGAAGGAACATGAGCAATTGTAAGCAGCAGTCGTAATGAACTGGCCTGGGAACTGTTTAAAAGATAGCTGAAATAAAATGTCTGTAAGTTAAATGGCATAGGACTTCAACTGCACATTCCATACGATTTAATTTTCAGCAGATTATGGCACGCCAGAGTGAAGCAGGGAGAAACCTACATTAAGTAATGCTTCAGTCTTGGACAGATAGCAATAAAATTGGGGTGAAAACATACGTTGCTGGGGCTATAATAATGATGAAAAGTTACAAAGCTTTTTATATTTTTGTTGATGCTATATAATATGTCAAGACATGTTTCTGACCTGACTCAGGAAAAAACAAACAATCAAAAAACCCCACATCTGAAAAAGATGTGAAGAAATGAGTTGTAACATATGAAAGAAAGACTAAGGAAAAAATAAGACTCCATCTCAACTCTAACGGGACACAGAGCCAGTGCTGAACAACTTTTGTTAGTGTAAGGAAGAGACATTGAAGCAATCTGAGCTGGGGACAATCTGATTACCGGTGGTTAGCATTTAAAGGAATCTTCTCGAGCAGTTTTGATACCCTCAGTTCTTGTCAGGTCCCACTGTAACATGGCTGAATTAATTTACTGCTGCGTTGCTAATACAGACAAGAAGAAAATACATTTCATTTTACTTTTAATTGGTGGCCGAAAGCTCTGTTATATATCATTTTAGATAGTCTAACAGAGAAGTAAAACTTTTCAGATGGATTTGCTGGAAAACACCAAGACTATTTGATTTGGCAGATGCTATTACAGCACAGTCTACTTTGAGCAAGTAAGCTGCCATCTGGGGGACAGCTCCTATGTGTGAGCTTGTTTTTAAAATTGCTGTGTGCAAGCTCAAACTATTCTGTGAAAAAAATACAAGGTAGAGATACACAGCAAAGTGTCTTAGAGGTACTGCTAGAGTGGTGATGTGCTGTTTTGTTACTGTGTGGTGTGTGACCACCCCAGTGGTGGGTTCACTTCCCATTATACCTAGTGCATTTTGGGTTCATTCTCACAAATTGGGAAAGCAGAGGAAGGCATACAGCTTTATCCACCACAAAGCTTGCACCGTGACTGTACAAGCCATGGCTCTGTGATTTATGCCTTTGCTAGACTGTATAACCTAAACAGGGTGGGACTGGATCAGCATCAGAGACCAGGCATAAGCCATGATGCTATGGAAAATGTAGTGTGGATTCATGAAGCAGCATTTCTTCCCACTGTGAAAAAGGCATAAGATAATGTCCAAACACAGAGATCATGATGGTGCCTGGGGAGTGGGATGGACGTAAAGGGGAAAGATTAAAAATGAGGTCATCAAACTGTGTTCAGCAAACTTAGAGTGAACTATGCGCAACATTATTTTGATAGTTTCAAGAACAGAACTTCTTTTTTTTTCCTTTCACTTCCTGCCTACTGTAAAACTGATCAAGTGCCTGTTTAAGTGGCAAGCACTTTACTACCTAGAGATGACAGCATTTTAGTGATTTGTCAAGTGATCCACATTGTAATACGCATTATTTATTACATACTCTGCATTTCAACAGCCACTTCCATCTGGAGATGGAAGACAGTGGGTTAGAGATGCTAATGAATAAAGAGGTCATTACTGATTCATAATTTCTTCTGTCAAAGTAGAGTTAGAGTATTTCTCATTTTTGTCAGCTATCCCTCAAAATCCCCGAGAGTCAACTGTGATTTTAAGGTTACGGTCTCTCCTCTCCTGGGGCTGGGGTGGGAGCAAATTTCCTCATGACAAAAGGAAATCAGACTATGTAAGGCAATACTGATTATACAGTGTTCTGTCAAACCTCTCAGCTACGGAAAAAAAAAAAAAAAAAAAACAACAAAAAACCTCTATGTTCTTCAAAATTTAACAGTTTTAGGAGTGACCTGAAACCAAAAAAAAAAAAAAAAGTAAGATAAAATGGAACTTAAGGGCTATTTTGAGTAGGTACTAGTCCTGCAGTCCTTATAACATTTTGGAGAAGCAAGTGACTATTATTATCCTCATTCTGTACAAAGGTAAACACAGCCTGGCAGCAAGGTTAAATGACTTACCAAAAGCCACATGACAAGTAAAGGTGGGGAAGAAGTTCAGGGTTGCATTCTTAGGTTTATTTTTGAGCCACCTCCCTTTTATTAAGTCACTTTAAAATCCCAGTTTCCTATGCAGAAATTCCCTGCCACGGCAGCATGACTTCCAGTAAGGTGTTATTTAAAAAGAGGGGAAAATCTTTTCCTTTAATAAAGGACAAATGTTACACTGACACGAACACAAGGCTCATAGAAAATTGGATCCTACAAACATATGTGAAGCCGAGCAAGCTGAATTCCACCAGATCGTTAATATGAGGGAAAGTTACTCAAATTCATTTAATGGTTGCCAAACTTAGGCATAGCATCTTGGTACTACTGGCAAATTTCCCACTGACTTCACAAGGGCCATGACTCTGCTCCTTGAAGCTTTAAGCTTTAACCAGCCTGGAACATGTCTTTCAAAAACCACCTAAAAGTGGTTATCAAGTGTTATCCTACCGAAACCTCTCAAAGAATCACAGTGTATATGTACTTTCATATTTTCTTCAGATTTATTTCCAAATGGAAGATACGGCAAGAATGAGCTGTGTTGCATAAATACCATTTATTGTTCTGTAGGTGCCTGAGTGTTCAGCTGTGACAATACCCATTCTGTAAAATCAAAGACAGGCTATAACAGCCTTCCAACACATCTCCAAAAGGTGACAAATGGAAACGCTTACTATTTGTTTGCTGCTAAGTAGGGATTCCTCTTTGCTGTGGACTACGCAAGGTTACTGACTAAAACGCTTTCCACAGACAAACATTAATTGCAAGTCTTTTTTTCCACGCTCATAAAGCAAACCTGCAGCAAAGCAGTCTCTGCCCAGTTCTCCTTGAAAGCTCGGATCTTTTCCAGTACATCGCGGGCTCCAGAAAGGCAGGCTTGCCTATTGCTGCTTCCATTGTGTAGGGCCTAATTTATAGTCTGAACCAGCGTCTCGCTATAAAAGATCTGCTTCTCCCTGCTCACTTCCTATTTCCCACAGTTAAAGCAAGTTTCAAATAAAGGATTCACAGGCCTCCAAGCTTACAAATTAGGCAAAGTAACACTAAGAGCTTTTGCAAAGATTTTGTATTCAAAATGGCAAGTGAAAGGCCTAGAGAAATACAATCAAATCAAGGCAGAACAAAACCTAATGCAGGAAGTCTCTCCAAAGCTGTTTTTAATGTTGCCCATCACAAATACCTTTGTTTTAGGCACAAATGTATTTGAGTGAAGACTGGATACATGCCAGGAGCTGCTTTATAGACATTTGAAGCTGGAAGAATCTGCTTGGCTAATTGCTTGGTCTGGGCACAGTGTTGTAATACAACCTATTAAGTGCCTGAATTGCTTAAACTCAGGTTACGCTTTTGTATGGGTTTTTGAAAACCTATTTTGATTTAATATTGCTTTCAATAGTGTTACCACACAGCTTTATTTGCTACTTCCTGACAAGTTTTTCTCTCTCCAAACCCCAACCTTAACATAAAAATGCAAACAGTTTCCCTATGAGCCTCAATGGCTTGTTATTTATACTTTACCATGTTCCTTGTGTTATATTAAAATAGGGTGAAAAAATCTTTGTTTCCCAGGCAAGGCAGTGCTGAGATTGCTGGATGGGACAGAAAAAAGCTGAGGATCAGGCTGGTTCTAGTTTGGAGGAAATGTTCAACTGAGCAAAAGTGAAAAACTGAATGGAAACACCACATCTTGTCAGTCCCATAAGGATCCACAGCCTGCAAGGGCACTGCTCATGATGTTGCTCTTCAGAGAAGTGATTTAATCGGGAGCAGCCAACATTTTGGCATATTCCCACTGTGCTGGAGAGGTGCAGGCAAAAATGCTGAATTTTGACTTTTCTGAGGGCTCTTGTTTAACAGCTGCAGACCCACCAAAGGACCAAATGTCACCAGAAAAATGCCCCTTGTGCACATGAGGACTCTGATGTCTTATCTACATGTTGGCCATGGTCCTCTAGGAAGAACTTTTCACAGTTCAGTTAAAAGAACCACCCTTGCTCAGTGTGATTGATCAGCTCCTCACTGTAAAAAAAAAAAACACCTTATAAAGAAAATGTTCTCTGACAGGTGAAAGCAAGTTTGGTGTCCTGAAACTCACAGCTAAAGGTCAATCCTCAGCAGAAGAATAAATAAAATCCACAGCCTTCTGCAAGGAGAGGGGCAATGAACAGTAACTTCTCCCTCCTGCTCTTTCAGCCTGGTTGGCTCGTGTTGAAGGTACTGCAAGTGGCCACGTATTGATTGATGAACACCTTTCAGAGGGAAGCGCATGCTCCCCTCTGAGTGCCCACACTAGGTGAACTGCCTCCACCAGGAAAAAGTGAGAAGGTTTCATAGTAAGTGAAGCTGGGGCACTTTTTGCCTGCTAGCTTGGAAGCATCAGGCTTCACGCTTTAAAGCATCTTTTTACAGTGTTAAGGTGATGAGAAACAAGGAGGAGGCAAGAAAATATATGAAAGAAAACTGTCTTTTATATATAATATGATGACTCCAGGAGTTTGTTCTTCAAAAGTAATTGCCTGCTAGTACAACATTCTCCATTAAAGTGAAAAATATCATCACTTAGATGATTGTTTCACAGTGTATGGTACTTTTGTGGGTATTTTAGCAGTACATATTATAAAGAAATAAACACTATTCCTATGCTGTGTATGAAAGTAAAGGATCTGAGCAAAAAAAACCAGAAACAACAACAACAAAAAAAAACCAGCAGTTTTGAGATAAATCTGAGTCATGACCAAGAGAACCTTAGACAAACTTAGTCAATATTCTGGCAGAAACAGGCGTTTAGATACCATTACACTGATTTCTTGCTGGAGGTTGTTCTTCTCTGCTTGAGCGAGGACCAAAGGCCCTATCCCACCCAGAAGTGACACGGTTGCCAGTGGCAAGGAGCAGGGCTACTCCATGAAGATGCTGCCCCAGTTCTCCCCAGCATGTGGAAATCAGAGGCCCTGTCCCCTCCCCAAGGCCAACAGCTCCCCTGGCAGCTGCAGGAATCAAGTTTCGCGGGGATTTACAGCCAACATACATGTTCAGCCTTTCATAAATTACCACGTGGCCTTGAGCAATGATGAATTAAGCTAAGGGGAAAAAAAAACAAAAGCTCTCCCTGGATTATTCCTGACTAGCCTTCCTAGAAGTTAATCAATCTGACAGAAGCTTTAAACCCCCACTCCAAATACATAAATCAAACAAGTCAACATTTCTTCATCTTCATCCTCCCCCATCACCACTGTGCTGCTGCGCGGAGCATGGGCAGCACAATGAGTGGCAACAGCTCAACAAGTCCTGGTGCTGTGGTTCTCACTTGGGAGTTTGCATTCCTTTCCGCAATCCTAATCACTCCCAAACCGATTATACCTTCAGTTACAAAGGAAGTTCGTGATTTTTTTAAATGTTCCTTATGTTCTTTTCACCTCTTTTCACAACAGTGAATTGTTAATACAACAGATGTAGCTTTTAAATCAAAATGATTTCCTTCCTCTGATGGTAGAGTAGTGAACCATGTGTGCAGTAAGGCATGAAGGAAGCAAACAGTTTATCAGAATTCTAGGCGTGCAGGAGCATTGCTGAAGAAACTTATGCAAGTCCGTGCCAGGGATCATGTTACTGAAACAAAAATCTTTGGCATTTTTACGCTGTACTTTACCACCTCCAACTGCGTAACAGACAAAAGGCCAGAAAGAGATAAAGGGGAACAGGTGGGGTGGAATAAAAAGCAAGACTGTTCCATTTGGCACGCTGATGATCAGCTGTTTCACAATGAACCACTGCACTTTTGGGGGGCTTTGTATTATTTTATTGTTATACAAGTGGATGAATTTATACATTTGCTTTCCTACCAGTTCCTCTTCTGCCATATCTTTTTGCAGCTATAGTTAGAAATGCAGGTGGTACTGTGCACATGAGACAAAATAATTCCAATGTCATTTTACCGGAACTCAGAACAAGGCCACTGACAGCCACGAGCAGACACTTTTCTGACACTTCTCTATGACATACATTACTTATCAGTTTTTTATTATTGTTCTAAAAGGAAATAAAGATGACTAGGGTCACCAAAGGCTCCAAAGTACAGTTGAAAATACAGTCTGAAAGTTTTGTAGCATGGAGAGATAATTAGGCAGGCCATCATTCTGGCAGGTTTGAGATAACGATCACTTTTGAAATCTCTGTTGTGAACAGTAAAAGAAACACATTCTCAGATGTTGTTCAGGCCACAATTAAATCCCCAAACAGTATCCACGTAGAGAGAAGGAAGTGGAGAGAAGAAGGGCTTGTACCCATCGCTGATTATCAAAAGCTATACTATTGCAATCTTAAATCGCTATCTTACATTTTTTAAATAGGTCACATCACTGTTACAAAGAATGCTTAGGCTTCTGTTAGAATGCAACAGCTTTACTGAAATATGTTTTTACCATATGTTTTAATTAAAAATGTAGGGTTTTCATCTAAATAGGTTTGGAGGACTGTCACAGGGGTCATTTTACTAAATCATAAGCAGCAAAAACAAGAAACATAATATCCATGAAAATAGAAATTATTTGCATCCAGCATGTTTGAAATTCCCCCTGCTTTTTAATATTTGTTTGGCTGAAATGTTTGCAAGAAATAAATGTTGTGTTCGGGATTCAACACCCCACTTCTGAAATGTGGACTGAGAATGTCGCCAAGATTGAAAAACAAAGCAAAACAAAAAATTACTCGAGGGCTGAAGAAACTGCCTTATGGAAAGAGAATATAAAGAGGTCAGTCATTCTCCTTTGCTTGTCTGCCAGAAGACTGGGAGGTGAATTGACTACTCTGGGTAAGTGCCTTCCTGGGGAGAAAATACTGGTTTTTAAAGAGCTCTTTAATCGAGCAGAGAAAGGCATAAAAGGGAATACAGGCCAGATATAATCAAGTTAAAAAATAAGGAATGTTTTCAGCCGAGAGGCAATTAATTACTTAAACTCGCAGGGAAAATAGTAGATTTCCTACCACTGAACTTACTATCAACTGATGGTTTTTTATCAAGACTGGATTATCAGGAGAAGTTATCAGATAGGGATAATTAGATAGAGATTTTAGGGTTGGTTATAAACAAGAATTTGGATTCAGAACGCACTCAATGATTTAACAGTCTCTTAGGAACATCAGTGTTGTGACTCAGTGAATAGAGATTTATATCTGAACCTTTTGAGCAAAAAGGCAAGGTAAAACAGAAGAATGTGCCTGTGAGTGTATATATCTATATAAATAAAAAATGTTCAGGCCTTCCTTCTGCATTATCATGAAACAAATAACATCACAAACCTATTTTTTAATTTCCTTTATATGCCATATTTAAACTGGGATTTGAGGTTGCACACAGGTGTTCCGTCCTAGCAAGTGTGTATTTTTCCCCGTGTCAAATAACATTCAGGCTATAGCACACTTTACTCTTGGACACTAATTCTGATGTAGGATTTCAGGCTCTAGCTAACCCATGCCCCACTACCCCACTTATTATTGAAGGGTTTTGGGATCCCCCCAGCACAACCAAGACTGTGAAGTCCTTGTCCCTGTGCCATGACAGTCATCATGTCCTGACTCCAGAGTGGAGCAAAATGGTCAAATGTGCCAACCAACTCCCCTAAACTGGTTCCCACTGAGCAGACACCCAGGCTGCGTGTCAGGATCTCCCCAGCAGGGATGCGGCAGAGCCAGCATTTTCCTAGTCCTTCACATTTATCTGACCTGACTTTTTAATTGCTAAAAGGAACTGACCCTGATCAGCAAGACTGGTTTTAAAGGGTTGACTGGGGCTGTCCCCAGAAAGACAATGTAATCACAGGCAGTGACACTAAAGGAGAGATCCTTTAAATTTTAAGCGTCCCCTCTGAACAATTTTGTCTCTGAACAATTGATTTGGTGTCACACATTTGGGTCTTGGGAGGATGAGAGGTATAAACTCCATTTAATACAATCAATAGCAATATTCCCCAACACCACAGAAGCACCATTGTATTTTGGACCATTATGTGGTGATACAATTGTCAAAATCTATCACCGCTGCCGGTGATAGGGACTCCCTCAGCTGGAGGAAGGCAAATTACTTTTGCGTGAGCACGAAGAGGACAAAAGGAGAAATACCTCTTTGAAGCGTTCACCAGTCCATTCTTTACAACCAGATGGAAAAGCTCTGAAAAATATCCCCTCCATTAGTTAACAGTGGTCTCAAAGGATGAGGTTTTAGTTGAATGGCAAAATTATTAATTTTTATAGCATATACATTCCACTAACAAATGAAAAACTTGCCAGAAAAGGAATGTGATATTCTACCTGAGTCGTGGCAATGTTTGTTCCATCGGTGACCTCCACAGTCATATTATATATTGACCTCTGCTCTGCATCCAAGGGCTTTGCAATGACAATAGTGCCCACTCCCTTCTCCGCGTCGAAAGAACTATCGTAATTCCCTCCTAATTGTTGCACAAAAATACAATTAAATTAGCCATCTCTGGAAAATTTCCATCGCAAATGTTCCTACAAGTGGGCATATCTGTTTACTGACATCCATCTTAATGGCTTGCCTTAGCATACACAGTACATCTACTGATACTTCTTTGTTTGCAACTCATTTATATTTCAAACCACGGTTTGTATATTGGAAAGAGATATCATTAAAATGCACTGCAAGAAAAAAATTTAGCTGTATATTTAAGTGAACCATAACTGAGTCTATAAAAAGAATGCAATGGCTATAAGCTCATAAGATGTTGCCCTTGCAGTTTGAGTAATGAACAAGCACAATAATCTTTTTGTATAAGAATTGTTTTAAGAGGGTTTTATTCCACAAATTTTATTTTCAGGAAATTCTCACTGATGCTTGTGGGTGCAAAGACCTTCAAGTGAGTCTTTAAAAATTACAATTATAATAAATTTTAAAAATGCAAATAGAGATTTGTTATGTTAATTTCAAGGACAATGAAAATTACTGGCAGCAAAGGTCACATTCTACTAGTCTTTTAGGAATTATTTAAATAGATCTGACAGGATACACATCATAAATTCCTTTCCATTAAAAAAACCCTCACAAAGCACTGTTCTGAAACTAATATCCCCTTATCCTGTCACACACTGAATGATGCAGCACTGAAAAAACTCTCCTGAGTCTCAGGTAAAAGAAAAAAAAAAAAGGAAAAAGAAAAAAAATCTACTAAAAAGTAAGAGAAAGCCATAAATTATTTGAGATTAAAGGGTTACAGGATTTCTCAGCCACAGCTATAGTTTATAAATTAGAACCACTCATTATGTTCAAAAGTAAAGCACACACTCCCTGCTGCTAAGCTGCTTCTTTCTCACTCAACTCTAAAGTGGAATTTATTATGAGTTGAGTCTGAAATTTTTGGAGGCTGGTGATAGGGAGAGGTGGAACACAACACTGCTGACAAACGAACTCTTAAGGTATATTCATCACACAGCAATGCAATGCCACTAGTTACAGACTGACAACGCACTTCTGCAAAGTGGTAAAAGGCTTTCAAACCCCACTGACAATAAAACTAGTGTAAGAGCTGCTCAGACCTCTTGGCATTAGATCCACAAGTAGAAAGATATCCATTTTATTGACTTAGTTATTGTGCAAAATATATATATATATTATTGGTTGCTGTATTATCACAAAATGGCTCTCATTTTAGGGCTGGAGACAAAGAAGTGGAGGGGACAGTTTTCCTTGCTCTGCCATCAAGTCCTGGATCTGCATGGTTTGCTGATCAATAACTGGAATTATTCTCAGAAATGGTCATGCATTTAGTGAGAGGAGAAAGGTTTTGGCATTCCAAGAAGTTGCAGATTTAGAGGGATCGCTGCAGGTGAACAGAATGAAATTGCAGCCCCTGAATACTCAACATAGAGGAAACCCTCACTTCTCTCTCCCTCTTGCACAAGTTACTGCAAAGAAAGTGTAAGCTAGAAGAAGCATTGCTTTGTCCTTATCTGCTTTGGAGGCCATTCAGGGAGGGTGAGAAGAAAGGGGGAGAAGGAATAAGAGAACAGGTGATCTATGCAAAAGAAAGGCAGAACTGGTGAACTTCTGCCCTTTGAAAAAACTCCAAAGATGATCATTTCAGACTTGACATCAGGTTTCCCTATGCTGAATATATGTATATACATATTTATAGCTCTGAGCCTAACAGATGCTGTTGCGGTTCTCCAGGAAAACACTGACACTGGATCTGCTGTGATTTATGGAGCATAGAAACATTGCTTATTCCCTAACCTCCTTCTGCAAGCCCAAACTGCATTTTTTTTTTCAACTTTTATATATATATATATATTTATATATACATATAAAACATTATTTGACACTAGAACAAAAATGTAATTGTTCTTGACATTTACGCAATACCAAGGTATTTGGACATTGATCATGCATTCATTTATTTTTTATTTTTTATTTTATTTTAGTTTATTTAAGTTAGTCTGGAAGAAAAAGATGTCATCTCCCAATTAATGTTTTAAATTGATTTACTTCAGAAAAAAACGTACCATGAAAACCAGCGCTGAAAAACCCTCCTTTGAAGAAGAGAGTGAGTCTTGTGAGGAAATCTCTACTGAAATGAAGCTAGCCTTGGGACACTAGGCACTTTACAAAGAGAATGTTTCATACTGATAACCATGAAAACAAAATGAAAGTCTATACTTCAAGATGCTTAATAACCATCTTAATGAGCAATCAAAAATGATAGACTATCAACTGGCATACATGTCCAAAGAAACTCTGCCTTTAAAAATTCCAAGAAGGAAAATGGAAGGTTAACAATAAATGTTTTAAATGCCCTTCCTCTGTTGTCTTATTGCAGGCTTTGGAAGTCACCATATGTTTGTGTCGCAAATACCACAACTTCTTCAAGATATTTTCACTAAATGTAGAATATTCTTCCCATAAAATATGAATTGAATGCATCGTATGAGTTTTTTTATATGGTATAGACATCTTCCAAAATAGTCTAGTGATGAACAAATAAATCTTGGTCACCAGCCACTCTACCCTAGCCTATACTTGTAACTAACCAGGCAATGCACTTTATTTCACATTGATTCATTTTCTATTAAACAGTGCAGAAACTGCATCAAAGACTGAGTCAGAGATGGGTTGAGGAACATCCTGCTGTGAGATTTGTGGTTATAATCTCTTCTGGAGTGAAATCCTGATTTATACTCAATTCAGCCTGGTACATTTTAATAGACCATGGTCAGCTGTTGACAATGAAGAACCTGCCAAATGGTTGAACTTCTGGAAATAACTTCTCATCTGGCCTGAGATATTGTGTCCTGCCACTCATCTAGAGTACTAGAGGTGGTCTGGAAATACTTTGTACTGCTCCTCAGCCTTCATATACCCTATAAACAGCACCTCATATGATGAATGTTTCTGAAGTTACACTGAAACGCTGAAGAATAATTATTGAATAAGGCATAAATGCTAATAAGTCTTAATAGATGTGTAAAGTCCATGTAAGGCCTGTTATGAAGCCCCCAGAGAAGCACTCAACAGAATTATTTTTGAAAGATGGGTGCTGGAAGGATATGAAGAGAGAAAGAAGAGTCATATAAAAACAAACAGAACTTTTCTATTAAAAACTCATGCGGTTGAACTATTCTGTCAACTCCACATGAAGCAACTTTCTTCCAAAGGGTGCTCACACAGAGGACAGAGGGCTGAGGCTGTAGGAGGTGACAGCTGAGGAGGTGTCAGCATCACACATTTCTGGGGTACTGGGTATTCTGAGGCCAGTTCTCAAAAGCTTGCTGTTGTGCAACTCCAAATCCTTTTGAAGCAAGTTTATTTGCATTGCAGTAAACTTCAGCAGTATCAGTTTTACGAATGTTACTATCGACCATTTAACATTTTCTTTGATCACAATCTTAGGATGAAAGTGGGCTAAGGATGAAGAAATTTTGTTCAGCTGTTCAGTTTTATTAACGTGAATTTTTATTACTTATTCCATTTTCTAGGACGTGGCACATGCTTTCCTTTTTATTGTCTAGTAAAACCTGCTTTCAGATACAAGATATGTAGAAGCTGTCTTTGCTAATGGGCTTGCAATTGCATTAGGAAAGAAATATTTCAAATGAATCTAAAATACTGTGAGTTCCTTAGGTACTTTGGGAAAATCAATGATAAAGAAGGCAAGTTAATTGAACTGGCAAGGTAGCTGTTCAGGTTGTCCTAAGAAAGCATTTTAACACTGAATGACTTAAGAGAGATTTGGATTGGCTGTTGTTTGTAATACCATTGCAGGCTAAGATGTAATGTTGATACATCTTCAATACAGATTAAAGATTTTTCTTAAAATACTCTGAGAAACTGAAACACTTAGGGTGGGAAAAGTCCACACCTAGTTGCAATGTCATCTTTGGGTGAGAATGCGTACTGTGTTTGGATTCTATAAATTAATCCAGAAAGTCCTTTGTCTCTCTAATTGACTGTTAAGATTTCCAAAGACAGCTAGCACAGATATTTATGTCTACACTTTGGACATCTAAAGTGAGACGAGACGATTTCCACCTTTACTTTCTTGACACTGATCTTTATGCTCTTGCATAAACTGTGGAAGCAGTATATTTCCATAACTAGGAGATTTTTATGTTATCTGAAAGCATGTTGTCATTTATATAGGATTTTCCAGTATAACTGTAGCCAATTCCAGATGTTATCAAACTCAGATGGCTGCAGAAACAGCTCCTGGTACAAAAGACCTTATTTGTTGGCCCTTGCTACAGCTTCATGAGTCCTTTCTAGCACAGCCCTTACTTTCAATTTGGAAGACGCTATGTAGCATGGGCAAGAAGGAGGTCTCAGGAAATTGAACCTGGACACCTCTGAATAAACAGCCTATCAGTTGTGTTCTTGGTATAGAGTAGCGCTGATTACATTTTCTGGCTGAATCTGGAGTGTCACTTTATTTCTTAGCTCGTTTCTTGGCTTCATAGTCACTATGAACATATTTTTCTTCTGAAAAAAAGTCCTGTATGCTAGAAATAATTAATTTTCCTTTTATAAAAAGAGATGGCTAAGGAAAAAAAAAAAAAAAGCATTGAATCTTACATGAGTAACAGGAGGGGATCTTCTGATGTAAAGCTTACCACACATTTGGTGCAATGGACAGGTCAAGGAAGACTTCCTAGACTGTTAAAAGGGATTTCTAGATGTCAACTGGCAACTTTGCCCAAGGCAAGGTACAGTGCAGCTACTGCTCTGACCTTTTTGAAATCTAGAAAAATTTTCATTTTCATGCATATTCTGCTTGTATTTTGATTATTGTATTTGCTGCAAGGTATGACTTTTTTGTAGTGCTTTTCCTAGATGGAGTTCATTTTTGGTAGGAGGCTGAGCCTCTTTATGTTCCTATCAGCTGCTGACACACAGTTTTAGACAGGATTATCTTGCTGTGAGAAATCATTTTCTCCTCTGAGAAGAAAACATCAGCAAACCTGGAGGACTTGTAGGCATATGAGTGCTATCTGAGGGCCTTTTTCCCTCTTTTCCAGTGGAATGACCCAGAAGAGTGGGATTGAATATACACCTGAGAAATGTCTGATGACTGTGGAGATTCAGAATTGTTGGGTCTTAGATGCCAAGATGAATCACACTGAATTCTGAAGGAGGACATCCACAAACCAAGACTCTTCCTTCACTGGCAGATATCAAAGAACATACAAGCTACGTGCTCAAACTTAAAAAAGCCGGGATGTATCACAATCTTCACGCAAGTCTCATTTGACTTAACGCAATGGAAGAGTAAAAGAGAAGTACAGGAGATGATCTAATTTAGAGAATAGTGCTCTAGAACAAGTTTTCTCAGAGCAGAAAGGATTCTTACTTGTCTTGCCCCAAAGTAAACTAAAAACACCGAGGATGGTGATGATAAATTGGGTCAATTGCTACAATTCTCATGTTGCTCAGAGCAGAGAATCAGAGGAAAATACAGAAAGCAAATTCACCCTGACTCTCAAGGACAAGTCTGTAGTGCCTCTAGGATTTCCAGGAAAAGAACCAAGGGCCAAATTTCAGATGTTTCTGTTTCCAAAAGATAGGAAATAAACTTAATGACTACCTTAAGAAATACTCATTCAACTACAGACTTTTGTTAATCATAACATAATACATATTAGTAACATAACATGCAAAGATTTATTGTCTTATATACTATATCATACTGAGAAGAAGAAAATACTACGGAGTTTACATTTTCAGAAAGATAAAACTATTGCAAGGAGAATCAAAGCTCTGGGTTTGCTGCTAAGAAGCTGAAGGGCAAAAAAGCAGAAAAGAAATCAGGTATTTTAGCTAGTTCTCAGAGAAGATAATTGGAAGGAGGCTAGGGAGGTATATGTTTTTGATGTTAATGAAAATTTGCAGAACTGTGAATTATATGGACAATTAATTAAAATTAATCTTTAAATTATTGTCATTTAAGCACCCTTGATATAAAAGTATGGATGTACTTCAAAAGTTTGGCTGTTTTATAAAGGCATGGGCTGGGGGAAGAAGGAAGGATAGAGGGAGGCCTGTTTGGAGAATCAGAGAGATGTTGTGCAACATGCTACTTAAGCAAAAACTAGCACCATGCAGCTTAGCTCCAGTGGTCAAAATAATCATCACACCATTTCCACCACTAACAAAGGAAGAAAGAGACAGAGAGGGCTCAATTTACCTGGAGAAATAAAGATCTTATGACTTATTTTGTAGCTTCTTTTAAAATTAGTTTTTTGTAAATGACTGAATAAATTTAACATAACTGAAACAACCTGCATTCATGTCTTTCACATTGTGGGATCTGCATGAACTGAGAATGGCATTGAATGCATTCTGAAAACAGAAAACAGCAGTGACATCTCAACCATTCCCAATTAAACAGCAAAACAACCAACCAGGCAAGCATCCTGTTCCTCTCTAGTCTATGGAGGGAAGATGATCTCCCTGCCTGCAAGGCACCTTACTCTATCTTAGAGGTGATTAGCTGAAGAACTTGAACAGTTATTTAAGGTGCATACAATGTAGGTGCAAATTAGATGCTGAAGTTAGGCAAACAGCATCCTAGAAAGCCTAATTTTCAGCCACCCTTCCCCCCTTCTTTAGCTTGGAGAAAGTGCATGTTATGCATTAAAAAAGAGGTCCTCTGGAATTCCAATGCCCATTTAGTTTGAAAAGGTCATAAACATAAAGGTCATGCTGCAAACTCTATATTAAACCATGCCTCTACATAAGCCTTCAGGGCTTTTGTTGACATTACTGTGAACTGTGCACAGAGGTCCAAAATCACAAAATACCAGATGGAGCAGGATCAGGTCTAGGTTTTACAGCAGCACAGAAACTCTCTCTTGCATCAGCAGTCCTGTACAGCTTTCCATTTACTACAACTACTACTAATAACCTATGTCTTTCATTGGGCTTTTCAGCACACCAGTGTTAGAATCATAGAATGGTTTGGGTTGGAAGGGACGTTAAATACCATCTGGTTCCAACCCCCCTGCCATGGGCAGGGACATCTTTCACTTGACCAGGTTGCCCAAAGCCCCATCCAGCCTGGCCTTGAACACCTCCAGGGATGGGGCATCCACAGCTTCTCTGGGCAACCTGTTCCAGTGCCTCACCACCCTCGTAGTGAAGAACTCCCAGTGTTTGCCCAAACGGAAGGTATCAACATCTCTTTTTCTACATGATGATGTTGCAGAACAAGGAGAAAAAGTGTTCTTGATATAGACACTGACTAAAGGCACCAAAGATAATCTAAACATGAAACACTGTCTATAATCCTCGCAGGGTGGACCTTGTCTTTACAGCCTGTATGCAGAGTGTCTGAACAGCGAAGTCTTCTGCATGCCTGGGATTGCTGGCTATTCTTATTGCAGAAATGGGGGCTGTTGCTAGCACTGTTGTTAATAACAGCAGTAATTGACAACATTCATATGGTAACAGTACCGAACTGGATGGTCAGGGTCATCGATTTCTCATTAAGTCTAGGGGAGGAGCTCTGTCTCCCTGACCCTCTGCATCATGCAGCATCAGGAGCTATAGCCTATAAGGAAACCATTAGCATTGTTTGAAAAGCCAAAATCTTCTAAACCATTTGAACTATTTTAGCCATAAGGGTCTCATCAAGTGACAAATTAAAGGCTTAAATCTCATTATGTTCTTCCCACCATCTCTGTTTGCGAGGCAAATGTGAAATATTATTATAAGGTATTGCTAGATTGCAGATGAGTCTAACAATGTAAAAGAAGGCAGCTGAAGAACAGGGGCTTCTCTCAGTGCTTAATACAGGCAGCATGTTAATGAGAGTTGGTGAATTCACCGAGGAAAAGACCAAAAGGCTGTGAAGGGCAGAGAAGTCCAGCAAAAGGTTCAAATGGGAAAAAAGTGTCAATAATGTCAATAAAGATGGATTTCTCCTGGGAGGAAAGTTAGGGTCAGTAAGGAAGAAAAAGGGAATGTAAACATTAGCTAATAAATTGCATGTAGCATACTGAAACAGCCAAGGGAATGGGAGGGGAACAGTAGGAAACATATGCTGTCCTTCCCCAGAGGCTAGCAGGAACCCCGGAACATGATAATAGCTTTGGGTTTAATTTTAATGCGGTTGGCACCAGCAACCTTGCTACAAATTCAAAGAGGAAATGCAGCTGCTTCTGCCTTTCATCTGCACAAATTGGCAATAAAAGGTGGATGAAAATGACTCTGACAGACCCTTTCTCTTGTGGTCCTTGCCCTTCCTGTTGGCTAAACCCATCTGCAAATAGCTATGCTGAAATGGAAGCCGGGCTCAATCCCTGTAAATAAAGACTGCTGATGCACCCTTTCCACTAAGTCTGTGGCAAAGGTTTTGTTTCTCTAATCTTTCATACAGTATTTGCTTTATAACCCTTCATTTAAATAACACTGCTTTGTGCAGACACAGTGTTTGACATCCAAAGATACACAAACATTACCTACAAGTATCTGCAAATATTAAATGCCACAGTAACTTTGCAGGGTTGTTGTGCTGCTGGGGGAAGTCTCGATTTGGAGATCTTAAATGAGTTATTTTAAATGACATAACTGAAGCAGCAGTAGAAGCAGGGAAGCAATGCTTATGAGCATTGATTCCTGTTTCTCCACTGTAACCAAGTGAGACCTTCTATTCCCTGTCTTTCTGGCAGCTACATCCTGCATTTCCCTGGGATTTTAATACCATTACTTCTATGGCTTCTCCTCCTCTTTGCTAAGTATATTTCTCCCTCCCTATTTCTGTAAGCAATTTTATGTGAGACAATTTTGTGGTTGAAATCTCACATCAAAACACATTTCTCTTTTTCAGCTTGCATTCAAGACAAACTTTTGGTGGCTCCATTTGTAACCCATATGTTGATGCATCCCATTCTGTTTCACAGTTAAATGGATGGCACTGGACTGTGAAAAGTTTGAATTAATTATTTGTGATAAACTGTGGAAAATCCGTGAATAAAATGATAATAATTGGACACAAACATGGTAAAAGCTGTCATAGAAAGAAACGCAGCACATCCATGTGTTGCATTGCATCCTGTCACAGGCACTTATGAAAGATGTAATATAAATTGTCTCAAAGAACTTGCAAAAATAAAAGGCAGCCTGGATAGTTGTATTTTAGCAAATGTGTTTGCACTAAGGGTACCTTCTGTTGAACAGTTCTGCCCACAAGCTGTCTGTAGAATATAGAACATCTCTCGAGCATGCTTGCCACCTTGAAGCAGGGCAGTCGGAAGCAGAAAAAAAAGAACAGAATGCAGAAAAAAAGGTGAAGAAAGAGAGAAATGAGGGACAGCAAGTCTAAGTACCATAAATACATTTAGAAATGAGATTAGCAAAGTATGACAATAGAATTTAAATGACAGACAACATTAAGATTGCAGTAAATAACATACTATGAAAAAAAACAATTCAGCCATACAGCGCTTTTTTCAGCTTAGCTAAGGAGTCATAACAAAAGCAGGAATATTACTATCGTTATTGCTATACATAAATAGCATTTTCTTTTCAGCATTACAAAAGTGGTTTTAATTTGGGGGAGACAGTTCACGGTTAGTTGTCTTGCTCTCAAAACCACATATCCATATGCTTTGCTTCTGAGACTTCTTCCTATCACCACTGGCTCCCAACTTACCGACAATATCAAACCAGAGAGGAATGTTAGATGGCTGCACAGAGACCACCCCAACGATTTCCGTCACTTTATCGCTTTCCATGACAGTGAAGTTGTAAAAGGGTTCATCGAAAGTCAGGGGCACTGGCGAGGGTGCAGGCTTTTTTATCCACTCGATATGGAGGCGTGCAGTTGAAGATTTTTGGGGCCGGCCATTGTCCACTGCCTTTATCTGGTGGGTGTAAAGAAAACAGGACCCAGACTGAGCATCCCAGCTTGGCAGTTCAAACCTAATTCTATCACAAGAAGATGCCTTCTTGGAAAATGGCCTTTTTTATTTTTTATATAAAATCCCAGGAAAAAGAGGGAGTTAAGCACGTATTTCACAGTTATCCATTTTTTTTTTTCCATTACACTTTGACTTTTCATTGAAAAGATTGATTTAAAACTGAAATATTTTGACTTAGAATTGCTGATGTGAGGCCTCCTGGAGATGCGCTCCATACTCAGATGCTCCTCTCCAGAGCTGACTTCCCTAACCGATGGCATCTTCCAGCCAGTTCCCTCTTGCAGCAAAGGTGAAGCCCCTGTGTTTTAAGCCATGCACTTACAACACATGCTCACCCAGACCATGTTTGATTGCTTTTAAGTGTCATCTGTATTACAGATAAGATTGGTATTCCTTATATTAGCTTCATCAGTTTTTCTAATTGAGTTAAATATGTTTCAGATCATTTCCTCCATTTTTCAAAACAAATATACTTTAAAATTTTGCCATATCTACTTTCCTTGCTTTCATTTCTCAGTCATGTTCATTAGTGTTGCCCAGCTTGGTACTAATTCTTTATTTTATAATATACACTAGAGGGATGGATATTTGTCTGTCATGCATTATGATTTTAGCACAGAAAAGACAAGACGATCAGTGACAAACACGAGGGATAAGACAAGGGAGAATGTAGGTTACAAAATGGGTGCTTCAGTGAATAACATCAACGCCCTAGGAGTATGATGGATTTTTCTTTTAAAACTGAAGTAAATGCTTCTGGCTATATAGGAGCACTGGTGTACAAAAATGCTGTTACTATGCCTGTTAAAATAGGAAATATTTTCTTGAAATACCGTACCCTATTTCTTTCTCTAGAAATGTGTTAAGTGGGTTTGGTGCTAATGCTTGCCACCTTGCTAGGCTCGGGCAGGCAGGCCCTTAGGGAAAAGAAGCTGAGCAGAAGACCTTCAGCTGTTACATTACAAGGAGGGCCAGATCCCAGACATGCCTTCCAGCTCTTCACAGTGAAAAGCACTCACCGGAAGGGCGCTGGCCTCTGATTACTAGGTATCTCTCAATATTTTTATATTTATGCTTTTGTTTTCCTGTCACAGTTTCCAACCCTATGAATGTATTTCAATAGAGACCCATTACTGTAAATGACATTGCTTCCTTTACTACGGGCCTCACCATGGACCTCTGACAATTTCCTACATTTTTGCTGAACTCCTTAAACACAGCTTTGGCTTATTGCTGTAGATGAAGAGCACACATGCAAGCTCTGTATTTCTTTATATCAACAACACCATCTCGTCTCCTTTCTGTCTTTGACCTTGTCTACATGGTTTGAGTCCTAGCAGAATAATTTTGACCGAGATTTCTTTTAACTGAAATTGCTGCCATACTTAAACCCTTTAATACACTGAGAAGGGTACTATTACATACAGTATGCAGTGCTCCTCCTCCCTGAAGCTTCCAGACTTGGACAGTATAAGGACCTTTCCATGAGGGCAAGCAGTTGGGTCCACACAAAAGTTGAATATCCATTTGTAGATATAACCTGGTGTCTGCTGTAGCTGATATAATTTTGTAAGCAGACAAGCCCCTGGTCTTCAGTTCTATGTATTCAAGGGAATGACTCATGCCAACAATCTGCAAGCTAATTCTGAATAGTACGACAATAATTCAGTATGTGTAATGGCATGAACACTCTCAGAAAATTTTTTGTCTGTAGTTATATGTGAACACGAGATTTCTTAATACATTCAGATCTTACATATAGTTCATAGATTAAACACAGTCATGTATCACTCTTTATACAACAGTGTCTGTTTTCAAAAAAAGTCAGTCACATCATGGGTTTGTATGTTGATGGAAGAGCACTTACTGTTAAGATGTCGTAACTCCCTGCTGTGAACTGCTTTCTGGAAGAAACCATCCCTGTTTTGGGATCAATAAAAAATTTCCCATCATCATTTCCATCCACAATGCTGTATGAAATTTCTGCATTAGGGCCTTCATCTTTGTCAAAAGCAAAAGCTCTGTAGATTGGCTCCCCTCTTTTCTTACGGTCCCTCTCTGGCAATTTGATCTGATAGACTTTCTCCGGAAACTGTGGTTTGTTATCATTCTCATCCAGAACCTGGACGACCACCCAAACCGAGGACTGCTTGGGAGATGTGCCCCCATCTGAGACGGTTACCTGAAAAACAACAGCAGCAGAGGCATTATTCTGAACAGGTGAAGCAGAACTTCATAAATTGGCATAGTAAAACATAAGGAAACACCCCTTCTTCCCCAACCTAACCTGTAGTTTACAAGGTCTTCTGTGTGATAAATAATACTTATACCCAAGACATACTCGCTACAAGCATGCTGAGTGTGTAACTATAATATGCCCACATTGGCAAATAAAGGAATCAGGAAGATTTTTCCTTTCAAGATGAATGTAGAACAGGTAAGTTGTGGACGAGGAACCTATTCCTCAAAACAGAAAATCCTTTTATCTCAAATTTGGCAACAGTTTATATCAGAAGAGTGAACTGGAATTAAGCCATTAAGCAGTATCTCTACTTTTTTGCAAACAGATTTTAAAATTTCTTCAGTCACACAATGAAGAATTTCTTCTTAAATCCTAAAAGAAACTCTGTCATTTTTTCCCATTAATTATTTGGAATTTCTTAAACAATGACAGGATTTTCTGTCGGTTCTTTTCATTCATTACCTGGGATTTGACAGCTCATTAATTCTGAAACTACTTTATATGATTGTTAGGCACACTGAGAGGCATATAGTAAAAAAAAACTCTGCTGCATTGTGTAAAGAGCGCACTGTGCTGGCACAAATACTTAAGAAATAAAATCTTTGAGAGAAAAGTTAATTAGTAATTTAACTGCAACTTAAACAGAATTACTAATAATTTTCAGTCTGAACCATTGTGAAAAAGAAATGATCCAAGTTCAACAAGCACTCAAGAGTTTCAATAATACGCATTCAAAATGCAATCAACATGTTTCAAATTTCTCCCTAAAAAAATTTGATTGCATTTCCCAAAGATAAAGAAATAAGGCAGAAAGTTTTTTCTGTTTGCTTGAAAGAATTTCAGATTTCACTTTCAGCTATGTATGCTAACATGTGAAATCCCACAGTAGCAATTTTTCATGATAGTGAGCCAAGATATTACGTACGCCTGCATGGCTTATACCTATCCTTTGCACATAGATTGCTTTGCTGGTTAACTGCTCGGTGCTTTATTTTCCCTTAAATGTTTCTGTGTTCCCTTACAAATAATACAGTCCTGATGTCCAATACTGAGGCAAAGCAAACATTTTCTGGGAATCCTGTCCCTTGTTGTCATTCTTGCCTTGCAAGAACATCTAAACTTAGGGTAATCCTGATTTAGTAAGATCAGCAGAAAAACACAACATTTTCAAACAGAAAAGCAAAACACCTTTTATATTTCCTGTTTTTAACTATAATTTCAAAAAATTTATACATTGGAAGCAATGGATTGACAGCCTTAAGGACTTAAATCCCTTATTTACAGAAAATTAAATGGTGTGGCAATATACAGAGGCAACACAAAATCCCCCAAATCAGCCCATAACTTATGTGGAGAGCGCAGCCTGCTCTCCCAGCGATGTGCAATGGCCTCGGGCCTCTCTCTGCTAAGACTGACACCGGGGTTGGCAATTAGCACCCGTTGGGATGGCCACCTTGTGATGGGGAAGGCAGCCTGCTGCAAGCCAGTCGGGGTCGTCCCCATCTCGCGTGCCACCAACGCGCCATCTGTCAGAGACGGGGCAGCGGGTGCCGGCGGGAGAGCACCCACAGCTCATTGCCGCTGTACTCAGCCATCCAGTTCCCACTCGACACGCTTCCCAAAATAGCATTTATCCTGCCGAAAGGCTGCACACATGGCTGCGGATCTGCCTTTCCACCCAGAGAGAGCAATGCCGCCGGGGAGCTCAGGCACTCTGCTTCACCGCTCTGGGACAACTTCAGAATTTTTTCAGCAAACAAAAAGCCAATTCTGCCAATATCCCCTCTTCCTATTACAGATTTTCAGCAATAAATAACTTTTGCCCCCCTCTGTTTTTGTTCCACTCTGGCAGAATTGGCTGAGCTCTCAGCAAAAGCACAGGTTAACAAAGAAAACCCTCTTTTGCGATTTCTGCTGACTTAACAGACAAAATTATCAATGATGCTGGGCAGTACAGGAAGGCTGTAGTGCACAGAAACAAAAGGAGACACACTTATTTAAACGCTGGACAAGAATACAAAAAAAATGCTTTTTTGATGGGGTTAATGTTGTTAATGCATAGAAAATACAAGCAAGACTAAGGAAACTCTCATTTTCTGAACAGAACATAAGTGATTTTTTAAGAAAATAAACATTTCCCTCAAGCTTTTAGCAACGACCTACAAAAAAAAGGCAGGTTGGAGAAAAAGTTTACAAATAGTAACAATAATAAAACCTCTGAAAACCACAGTGGTATGAACAGCCAAGCAACTGTGATGAAAAACCTGCTTAAGTCAAGATGCTGCTTGAGAAGCTAAGGCATCCTCCTGTCTTAACAACACACAGTCTCACAGTTTGTTAGGTTACTGCTGAAATCATGGCTAAAATAGTGTGGCAGCAAATAGGTACAGGCAGTTGTTTGTTTTTGTAAGCCAAAACTTGTGGGAAATCCTTTCTGCAACAGAAAGGTTGCACTGAAAATATTTGCTGACAGCTAATGGAAAATAGCAGTGGCTATAACACAAAATGTCAACTAATTAACAGAAATTAACAGAGTCCTGGAGTTAGTCAGTTCAGCTCTGTCTAAAACTTTGCATCCCTGGAGAGGAAAATGTACGAGCTAAGCCCTTCTCTCTGGGTGACACTCGAAACTTTTCAGAATGACAGCTCCAGCTCTGCATGAGAAGCTCTGAGTGCCAGACATGGGAAGCTGAAGTGTGAGTTAAAGCTCTCTCATTGCAGGCGTGTAAATTAATTAACTAAGCCGCCCCCACACCAGAGATGCGATTATGTGATTATTATGTGACTATGACCCTCTTTTCTACTCCATCAGCCTAACCCCAGCTCAGGCTTTTTACATTCCAGCTACGATCAGGGTAAAGAGATGCAGAAATTTCCTCTGCCCCTACAGAAAAAATTAACAACACATTAAAACAAAATAACAAAATGTTGCCTGTTCAAAATCATTCCCAGACAGCACAGTAAAACAATTCGTAAGGAAATGGGGGGACTGGAGCCCAGCACACTGCTCTGCGAGCACCATTTCCATCAGGACACTACATCACACCAGCATTTAGGGGCTCCTCTAACCAACGCAATTTCATTTCAAACACAACCACAGTTCTCAGCAAAATCCTTAAACAGCTGGAAATAGCAGTGAAAGGTAACCAGGGTGGGAAGGGAGGCTGGGACGTTTGTAGGACAAAGACGCAAAAGCTAATTCACAGCTGGTATCTGTGGAAATGGGAAAGGCAGATGTGCAAGGCGTCAGCTTGCTAGGAGAGAAACTGTCATTCAGGACCAGCAAGGTCCTTTCATTCAGAAACCTGCAGATGGCACGGTGGGAAGAAAACAGAGAAGAAGAAAGGTGATATACATGAATGACAGAGAAGACAGTCTCAATATATGCTTGTAAAAATATGGCATCCAAAAAAAAAAACCCCAAAAAACAGAACAGGTGAATCTCTGAGTAATCCAGGTGGGGAAATGGTCCAGCATTAAAGCCTTCCCAGAGGAGATGAGGAATGGCTGCTTGGTCAGCATGTGCTTTCCTAAACGCTGATTCCCTAAATCCTGAGCCTTCTCCAGCTGTGCCGACTCAGGTATCCAGGCATCAGTGGGTGCAGACACACTGCTTCTTGCCCAGGTACAGCGCGAGATGGGGTCGGCCAGCTGCTAGTGCTGCTAGTGCTGCGTCAACACAGCCAGAACAGAGGACACCACCTCCCAGAGCTGGGATACAGCCACGAAAGCAGCTCCGGTTTAACTTCCTGACCCACCACACAAAGGGCTGGTCCATTCACCAAGGGGGCAATATCTTAAAAGGAATATGACAACATGTCTAACGGGGTCTGACTGCGTCAGACAGCAAGAATATGAACTTCATATACCACTTGCATGGTAAACTCTTAGGCATCACAGCCGTTTTCGCATAACCTAGACAGTTCCTCTGCAATTTTCTTCATAAAATCAATAGTTTTTCAGGTATCTGTATTCACCCATTGGCTTTAATGTTTATAACTTTACTGAACCACATTAGCCAATATATACAACCGTTTTGGTTATCTGGAAATTTCTTTGGTAGAGTAACAATAATGTACCTTCAGCTGTCAGGACCAGGACAAAACCTCCTGAAATTTCTTCTACTTATATTAGACATATATTTTTCGAGGAAAACACACAAAGATTATCTCCTTCTGCAAAATACAGTAAATTCAGTATAATAACAGAACTTTCAAAATCCAAGTAAGGCAATTTCCGTCTCTTTTGCAGTACGTTTGGTCTGTAGACCTTAACAAGAACTGAAATAAGTTTACAGGAAATCAGGACTGAGAGCTACTCTTTCATATTCATTTTTCTGTTAAAGCCCACAGATCAACTACAAAGACATTTCCATAGCGGTGGACCTTCACAGTGAAAACCAAGGTCAACAGTATTAACATGCAACAGCTGGAATGTTAGATATGAAAACTTCTTATTTTTATGACCATGGAAAAGGCACGGAAGAGACATCTCTACTGCCCGAATATTGGTTAAAACACAGTGTAGGTCTAGCAGACCTCAACGCTGGTGACATTAACCATGAGACAGTCACTCCTGCTAGGAACTGGAGCGTGACACTTAGCTGAAGAAGGATTAGCCCTCATTTTTTTTCAGAATACATAAGTAACTGTGAGGCCCACCTTCCTGACTTAAAAGTACAACACTGAGTCTCATTAACAAAAGCTCATGACTTCCAAGATAATTATTAACTCAGCTGGAGAGAGTAGCTAGCAGGGATCTTACTTTACCAAGTACAATAAGACAACCAGCAGGTGCTTAATATGAGTTATCAAGCCTCGAGAAGAACAAGAATCTTCTTCCACATCATTCTTTGGCAGGAGGAATACTCAGCCTACCCAATGTTTAAGTCAAGAGGAGCTGCCACATTACTGTCATTAGCATTGCAAAATGCTGAAGATGTCATATTTGCTTGTTTATTTTCCTTCGTGTGATACTACTTAATGCAAAAAGACTGAGCCGAGATGCCTGCCTCTCATCTGAGGAGTGTGCATAATGAGGCTTTCAGGTAAAAATCTCTCCCTTCCCCCAGCCAGCAAAGCCAATTTTGCTTAGAAAACTTTAGAAAAGAGAATCTGGTTGAGTTACTGGAGACAGAAAAATGATCAAAGGGAGTCTGAGAGCTGAGGCATACCCCCGCTGTTAGTGACTAATGGGTTTGTTTCTTCTGCCAATGCGCAAACGAGCTGCAATACCTATTGTAAGAGTCTCTGGAATTCAGCCCAAGTAAGAGAAATAAAAGACGATAAAGGAGAGCTCATTGAAGGATGAATGGAACCTTAAAGTCAAATACACTGAATTACTATCTATGCCTGCTTCAGAGAGAGACTTAAGTTTGCGGCTAAATTCTTACAAGGAAATATTTTTCCGAAATACATGACATTACTGAACTACATGTCGGATTATTGGTACAAAGTGAAGGTAGCCTGGCTCAAAGATACATAAAATAGAATAGAAGAACTCCAAGTTACATGTTTTTTTTTTTTTTCCAACACAAATACTGATTTAGCTGTAGCAAACTACATGTCTTTTTTTTTTTTTTTTTTTTATCCTTTATTTGGCAGCTTTGGAAAAGAAGTAGGCAGCTGTTTATTTCACTTATCCTAACAGAATTTAGTGCTGTCCCAAAAGACAAATTACTTATACACCTCTTGTAGGAAAGAGTGTCAATCATATCAATATGATCCATCTTTCATGATTTCCTTTACAATGTGTTAATAAAGGGGACTCTTGTTTTCAATCATAAAAAATTAATACATTCACTCTGGCCATCTATGAGAAATAAATAATTTAGAGTACTTGTAAAATACAGATTATTACTGACACAAACTCTCTAGGTGGCTGATTAGAAAAGTCAATGGCTTCCAGCCACATCCAAGCTAGAAAACGATGCATAATGGTCTGTTATACCATTTGAGAATTAACGATGACATCAGGTAATTTCAATGCTGTATTGCCAAAAGACAGGAAGGAAGGAAGGAAGGTTTTTTCATTTGGAGTTAAATGCTCCCTGTAGTATCTGCAAACCTAAATATTAGAAGAGCGTACTGAAGAAAGTCTTACAGGCTTCAAATTTTAACTTTTGTCACTCATAGTACTGACACCAGTAGATTGCAATCAAATGGAAAACTATGACTAGGCAGTATGAAATATCAGAATGGGTGACCTAAAGGTCCAAAAATACTCCTAATTAAAATAATAAAGTCCCTTATTTTGTGTCATACTTTACTCTATGAGCTTTTTGAAAATTTAAAAATTAAAAATTAGTAAACAAGAGTCACAAACTCTGAATAGAAACTTTGGACTTGTATTTTAGTTTTAGTAGTAACACAAGGAAGGATCTGCATAGCTCTCAACACTGAGTCTCTAAAAGAAAAATAGTAATTTTCAATGGGAACTATTTTTAAAGTTTGTTACAGTTTGGAGACACTGGCAACCTTTGTGCATTAGGCTGTATTTACAGTATTCTTGAATGGCTATGTGCTAAGATAAGTGCAGAACCAGGCATTGCTCCATCAAATTCCCATGACGATAGAACAGTCTATTCTATGTCACAAGAAACTCCTTTAGGCAATCTCAGAATAGTATCTTCCCCTTCTTTTCACTAAGAAAACAATATAAAGCTCATATAATTTTGTTTGTTACAAACTGTAGATAAAAGTTTGCCTGGAAGTGACTCTAAGTTGATCACTTCCCAGAAGTCCAAATGTGCCTCCTACTTCCCTAGGTGGTGTTAAATACAAATAATCTTCACCTCTACTGCCTAACAGTAGTGTGTAGTCAGCTGTGATTCAGCAGACAATCATCTGGTAAGAAAAAGCATTGGTCAGCTAGGACTCTTCCTGACCTCTTAGGCTATACCACCAACAACTGAAGTGATGCTTGATGTGTCATATCCCATGTTAAGCAGTTTGCAAAGTTTGTAACTGGAGGATTGGAAATTTTGAGATGATCGTAGTCGGAACATCCATCTCTGTCTCTGAATAACAACTGTTAAAGGTATTTTGCATACAACAAAACCTTTATTTCCTAGTTAAAGAGGCTACAGTAATGAATCTCGCTAATCCAACAGACGATAAAGGAAATATTGGAAAGCAGAAGACACTCCAAATAGTCCTCTTATAATATCTGGACCCATGAATGTTTAACCAGCTTCAAACTGACACCTTACAAACAAGATAAAGACCAATATGTGATTGCTTAAAAACAATTTTTACTGCTATTTAGAACCTTTTTAGAATAACCTATTACTAAACAGAAGTATAACTACCCTCACAGCCTCTAAGCAAGAAAGAAGATAAAAGTTGTGTATTGATCTTCACAGCAAACTTTGAAGAAGGTGTTTAGCTCCTGCTGATAATGAAGATTAGAATCAAAGAGTTTTGTGAACAGAAAATGATGAGTAGTCAAATCTGAGAATATTTCACTTCAAGCAGCTTTAAATAAAGTCAAGCTTGCAAATTAAGATACTTAGGCAATTTAATGTTAGGAGTAATCTCAATGTTGATTGTAATTCCATTCATACCTGAGTATCTACTTCAGCCACTTGTGGATTTTGCTTTTCTCATGATAAGAAACACTTGTGATCAAATATTGATATGAGACCATTCATCTATACCACATCTACCTCTACGGATAATGCCCTTCTCCAAAGATCTTATCTCAGCACTCAAAAAATGCAGTAGCTCTCAGTCTCTGTGCTTCAGAAGAAGTATGTATCAACTTCTAAGCTCACTGCACTATCCTGTTCTCAAATATTCAACTACCTTTCATTTTCCATCCACAAAACTCACTTGATTCCAATCTTCACTGTAAGCAGGAACCAAACTCCTTCTTCAAAGTTTCCACAAACTTATGAAGACTGTTTCACATCCCCAGTCTTCCCTTTTCCATACTAGACCAGTCAATATGTCTAATCATGTGCTAGCAAGAAAACTATTTTGGATATTAATAAAGATGTAAGATTTTATCAGTGCTTCCAAGATTTTTTCCTACAACTAATATTAATAATTTATTTTATGTTTCAACTATCAGCAGAAAGGCTATGCTCAAAAATATATGCTAATAAATTGCCAGAATTTAATCAAGCTATACTCATTGTGGAGTTAATTAATCAAGCAGCAAAACAAATTATACTTTACATCCTTGCTCCGGTGTGCAGCTGCATCAGTTTGTAGTATAGGTCCCCAGATATTCAAACTGATGGGAAATTAAGGTACAGCAACTCTTTTAGCAGAAACTCTCAAATACAGTGCAGATGATTGACTGTGTGTGGCAATACCCCTCCATCTATTTTGCTGTAAGTCAGTAGCACTGCCTCATGCTAACAGAGTACATGTTGCTGAACATACTTAAAGCCATAATATAAAGGAGCTCGATCTGCATGTCTTAGAGATATTATATGGCATGCAGTTTCTGTTACAACAGAGTAATAACTTCAAAGAAAACTTTCAATATTCAAATGAAATGTTATCTTCTATTCTAAACTATAGTCTTACAAGCTACTTTTACACAGTTTTAGGCAGACCAGCAGCCAGTGCTTTCTGACACTGGATGAAACATCCTTAGGTTAGGCTCTGTGATGGTCAGTCTTGAAACAATGTTGTTACTATTTAGTAGGTAATACATTTATTTGTTCACCAATGAGATAAAAGATACATGCTACAATTCTTTAGATTTATTTACTTTATAGGTACAACACATCCAAATTCTATTCTGCTGCATGAAGCAGAACCACGTATTTTCAAAGGAAAGATAACAGTTTTTTTTTTTTAATTGCTCTAACAAGCAGCCCTTGGTTGTGTCAACGGCGGACGACACCACCTTGTCTCTGGCAGAAAGGCAGATTAAGACACATCCAGCCCCATCTCCAGCTCCTCCTCCAGCCATTTGTTCTTCCCCTGTCATCGGTTTGCAGCCACCTTCACCCGTCAATAAACTGTTTGTGCATCTGTGCTACAAACAGGATTACTGAAATAATCAGGGTTTAATATGCACTGCTGAAAGAAAACAAAATTCCCCAAAAGGCAGATGGCTAACTAGTCTTGGGGTGGCAGTGAGGGAGCAGAGCGAGGCAATGAGTGGCAGGTCCCCAAGTCGGGGGCGGGGGTGGGGTGGAGATTACTGAAAATGTTTTGGCCACTGAAGGAAAATGCATTGTTTAACACAGTTTTGGTGATGAATTCTGCTATTTCACTACAGATAACCTCTTACTCATCTCTTCATCCCCCATCCCCTACCACAGAATTCATCACTTATCAACGAGCCTTTGATTAATATCAAAGCAGACAAAACCAGAACCAGGGATCCCAGGGTAAAAGTCATTGCATCCCATCAATAATTGCTGAAAACATCCAATTTCCATCTTGCACTATTTTTCCACAATGCACAAGAAATAATGAATGCTCTCCATCCACATACATATGCTGGGAAAATCCTATGTAGAATGTCTCAAAGACAGTTTTATAGCTGATAGCCTGACAAGTAGTCTCTGACATTTAAATGCAATTTATATTTTTCCATGTAAAAATGAAGCTTCTGAAGTTTTATGTTCAAAATAAAACTTATTGGTTAAAAACCTGATTAAGAAAAAATGGATTTCTTAGCCAGGTAGAAAGCATATAAAATCAGACCCTTAAGGGGTATAGTTTGTTTCCAATTTTTGATTCTAGGGAGATATTTTAAATTTGTAAAAGGCAAAAACGGACTTTTTTAGACCTCAGAAATTTCACTGGTTTTAGTGAACTGTCACTCAGGAAGATTGTTGTGACCTTGTTCATTGATCTAAAAGGAAAAAAAAACATCAAGAGTATTTTCGGTGATATTCAAGTTATTTGATATAAGTTTCTTTGGTTAGCAATGGGGTACAAAGTAAAATTTCAATCCACTTAGATGACAATATGATAGCAATTACTAATGTATGTTTGAATAAAGGGATATTTGTAGTTAGGTGAGGACTAAAAAATGCTCAGAAAATCAGGATTCAAGATAAGTATAACAAGGTAAAGGAGATAAGCATGAATAAGGAGGTTCATTATTGGAGCTGTTTCCTAGGGTGTTTTTTTTAATGGTGATTTCATCCTGTTTTTGTCAGACCAGGTTAAAGTAAACTAAATCAATATTTGCTTTGATTTTAGCAATAAAAATACTACTTGACTTCTTGATGTCTACTTCACAACTTTCTGTGACAAATTAATTTTAGACAGATAATAACCATTAATTGGGCCGTACTTAATCACAGTTTCATCTAATAAGCAACACAGACAAGCCTTATTATCTCGATCTCCACTTGTCTTCAATTCAAAGTGTCTATAAATATCTACTATCCAGTTTACATTGACATGGGGGTCAATTCTACAAGCTGGTTGAGAATCAGCATGGGACTGTGAGCCGGGAAAAAATTCAGATGCTGATTTTGGAGCAAAACTCATATTGATGTACTACCTTTTTACTTCTTCCAAATTCAGTTTCCCACTTTGAAAAGTCAGCCTGGAAAACAGGCTCAGGAATTATGTCCAAGACAAAAGATGTGAAACTGAAATTCAGTTAACCATACCATTAATAAAGGATGAGAGCAATCAGCCCCTTCCCTGATGTGTGCATTAGGTCTTTGAGTTTCATCTGAAATAGGAAAACCTTGGGTTTTTTTTTTTTTCAGTAGACAAGACTGACACAGCGAAGTATACATTTAAGGGCCAGTGCACCGTAACCCTGTTTTTCAGGTAGTCAGTTCAGTTCTCTTTTTAGCTTTCTCTCTACTGAACTACTATAGACCTCCACGAACACCTGACTAGCCTCAGGATCCCAAACCACACCAGGGATGGTGGGGTATGCACATACTGCATTGCTAGAGACACAGGGAAAGTCTAAAGATGTGTTTCCCTGCTGAACCAAGCTCGTGCTGTCTGAGCAGGCAAAGAATTACAGAAAGGTACTTGGTGGAAAAGGACCCAGCCAGCTGTGCAATCCTCTGCCTTGGAAGTCAATGGGAATTTTCCCATTGGCTTTGGTGAGAACAGGGTTTCACCTAGAGCTCAACAACCTCAGTCGTTCAGCTTTTGCCCAGCCCTCACCTCCAGCTGCATAACAAGTGAAGTACCTGAAAGCTGTAAACCTTCAGCTAAAGGGTAGAGAAGATGCATATCACTGTAGCAGCACCACAGTATGCATCATAACTGACCAGGAAGAATCATACTTTTACACCCAGGCAAACAGATTTTGTTTTAAGAAACAGCACTATCATATGTAATTCTTTATCATATTTTTTCCTGTTGGAAAAATTGTTACATGTATAGCTAGTGATCCGGCAAAGAGCAATGTATATGAATAATTTTCAAAACGTCTTCAGACCATACGGACAACATAAAAGAAATAGGTGTGAGTATAGGAACAAGGTCATCTTGGGGGTTATGATACAACATTAAACACTGTCCCACAGTTTTAACATTCCAAATGTGTTGCAAAGGAAAAAAAATCTTGGCCAGAAAACTGGATTTCCCTGAGTAACACTCAGAACCCATTAAAAATGTTCAGGTTATTAATATTAATTAATCAATTAATACTATTATAATTAATTAATTATACAGTTGCCTGGAGTCCTGGAGAGGGATCTTTGTGTGTCTGAATAATAAAAAGATGACATTCTACTCCTGTAATGCAGGAGGAATTTTAAAAGAACACAACTTTTAAAATATTCTTAGCACTTCTATTCTTCTGCAGCATTAGCCTTTAACATGCATTTGATTTTTGCAGCCATGGGATGGCATTCACTGCTGTGCAAAGGGTCAATGAAATGCAAGTAGACCCTAGGCAGTGTACTTTCCATCTGGGGAAGGGAAATATTTAATCAAAAAGGATTAATATAAATTTGCTGCTTTCTACTGATGGCAGCCATTTCTTCAGGAATGAAGATCTTACCATGCACAGCCCTTAAGGTTCACGTTCTTACTGTGTGGACATCAAGGCCCTCAACATATACTTCTTTTGCCTGGCTTCAGTAATTTGGGACCTTCTAAAAGCACAGAGAAGCAATTCCAACTTTGGTTACCAGCAACTGCATAAAGCACTTTCACTTCCATGGTTTATTGAGTCGGAGTAAATGGATTTATATAGGCTCATAATTTACTGTTTATTTTCCCATTAAGGCTGTACACAGAGTAGGTGGTGACACATGGCATGCCAACAGGAAGATAGTTGGACTGAGTGAATGGCCAAGGTGACTGATAATTGTATTGCAAACGTCAAAGCATGTGGTTGAGAAGCTGGGTATATCAACCCACACATCTTTTTCCCAGTTGTGAAATTCAAGTTAGGAGCAGGCACAATCAACTACAAGTAGTTCCGATTTATGGAGGTGGGTCTGAAGGCAGCAGTAAGCAGCATCCAATTAACTTCAGTAGAGATGTCCAAGGCCACTAGTAAAATGACTGGATTTAGAGTGATGAGCAAGAATGTCAGACGGAGAGACAACCTAGTAATGCTATTAACCTTTGTGAGATTGCCCTGCCGATAATGTGATCTGGGGGGCAATAAAACATGGCATGAGACAATATGCCCAATTTGGTAGTACAGGACTGATATACGGGAGAAAACCGAGAATTTTCCTTGATTCATTTTATGGGCCTCCAATTAGCCCTCACTAGGTGAAGGGAGAGAAAGGAGGGAAGCAGAAGGAGTTCCTCTAATGAGTTGCTTTGTTGGTTTGCAGCAGAAGAGATTGAAAAAGAAAAGTTTTAGGAGCTACTTTGCTTTTGAGATAGTCTCAGGGGGTGTTAAATGGGCTGGGTACTTTGCTGGAAATAGCCGTGAGAAAGCTCCTGATTTATGGGAGTGCTTGAACAGCACAAGTGCATCCTGTCAGGCTCAGTACTGGAGGCGTGATCCCTTGGCAAAGGGAGATGAGATATGTCAGGCCCATGCGCTAATCCTGATGGTTAGATGCTGGGGTCACGATGCTTGATGCTTGCTCATAATGACACCATCTATAATGCCACCACTGCTTCCTTTGAGAAACTATATACAAAATATGCAGATGTTATGCTTGTTCTCTATAACTTCATCTAGTTTTAGAAATGGAGGATTAAGAGAGGGTCTAATCCATGGATTACTGATCTGACAAAATATCTAAATCTTATTTACAGAATCAGTGGGGCAAAGGCAGTTTGTCAGTCACAAGAAGTTTAAGATGCAATTCCTGTTTTGCTAGGCGAGTCTGGCGAATCTATGTGCTCAAGAACCTTTAAAAAATAGAGCATGAATATGTAATTGATTGAGCTGCTACTGTTTAGGCATCCAAGGGCCAGCGGAGCGTGCTGCACACCCAGAGAAGCCGGGGGGCACTCAAGTCGCAGAGCTTGGAGGTTCTCAGTCCATGCTACGGAGAGGAAGAGAGGGAAGGGACACCAAATTAGCCCTGAAAGAACTGACTGAGGTACTGAAAACACAGCCCACAGCTCCGAGTAGGATAATTTGCTCTGTCAAGAAGCAGTATAAATGACAGTCTCATGCTGAGCACCATGCTGCAGCAGAGAGGACTTTTTTCGGAAGCTCAGCAGCTTGCTGAAAGTTGGGGGTCCTATCACTGGCATGATCTATCACCAGGCAGCCTCCGAGAGCTGCAGGAAAAACAAAATCTTCTGTATGCATCAGACGCCTTTTTATTAAAAAAGCCACAGGTTTGAATTGATACTTTCATACGGAGAGTGGGACATTAGAATTAAATACCTGAGCAGAAGACACTTAAAGCAAATATTATTTTACTTTTTAAAATGCCATTCCTTGGCTGAGATGCTACAGTTAAGACTTGCATGCAGTGGTTAGCAACAAAAATACTGAAAGATCCTTAACTGTAGATATACTTGGTAAATGCCAATGCAAAAAGGACAAGAGCTGGGCTTTAATAATTGTGTTTATCCCACAAGCATATGTCCAAAGCTGCAGCACACAGAGAGAATTTGTGCAGATCCATTTGAACAAAAGCTTTGGTGAGGAGGATAGGATGATATGCAAATGAACCTCATGTGTCTATTAATATTTTTATTGCTTCAGCTACATGTTTCGGACTTCTTTTGAGACTAAGGTAATGCACTTATCTTGTTGCCTTCTGCTTCTCGTTCAGTCAACAGAGGCCACACCACTAAGGCACATCTTGCCGTATCACATAACAAGATATTGTCTCTGTTGAGATAAAATGGGTAGTCTAAAACTTACAGCTGTCTGGAATTTTTTTCAGTGTCTTTTAAACCGTGGTCATGGTTTTTAAAAAAATAGGTGCCAATAGAAAGTGACAAGTTTAAGATCTCCATGTTTTTTCTTTCAATTAAGTCTTTAAAATACCTGTTTGGCCTTGAAGGTTAAGAACACATTTTTATTTATACAATGCCTTAAACATTATCTGGAATGGTACTGGAAGGGACCAAAATCCACAAGGAAAAACAAATATATCTGAGGCTATGACAGAAAGTATTAAGCTTTTTATTGGTATCTTGATTAAAGATAACATGCCGGTCTTCAGAGAAGTTGAAGCCATAAATTGACAAACCACTATTAGTAATATTTGTATTTTTTACTTTCCCAGGGAATGTGAGAAAAAATAATTCATTATTTTCATTCTGACATTTTTGCTCTCAATTATCCATGCTAATCCTTGCTTTTGAATATTTATAATATTCCTTGCCAAAGAAAGTATTGTTTTTTGCCAAAACATAAAATGTACTCTAGAACTGCTATGATAACATTTTCAACATCTCTGTATCATGAGATTAGCAAACAGCAATATTATATTTCAGAATGAGGAGATTAATCTGTTTCCTGACAACTGAAATTTGTTAGGCTGGGAAAAGAAGATTACTGCTTTTGAGGGCAGATTTCATAGCACTTGATGCTTCAGGGCCTTTGTACTTTTCTGTTTAAATCACATCTTCATAAAAAGCAAAAGAATTGTTTGGTCTCTTATTATCAAGCTGAAGTCAGATAAGAAAAGCATTAGGATTCTTATGTTCCATGATAACATATTTAGAGAGAAAGAAAGTGTCAAATATGCTTATTAAACTGATTCTCAACCTGATTAGATGTTTTCTTATCTCTAGGCGTCAAGTAAATACTTTAATTTTTGTCATGTTACAAATTATGCTAAATACTCCGATCTTATTTCATCATGTATCACACAATGATGCACTCATGCCAGAAGAAATTA
Source organism: Anseranas semipalmata (assembly GCA_013399115.1). Classification (NCBI taxonomy): domain Eukaryota; kingdom Metazoa; phylum Chordata; class Aves; order Anseriformes; family Anseranatidae; genus Anseranas; species Anseranas semipalmata. The sequence goes on from VXAA01002382.1 coordinate 904,202, forward strand.
TTTTAAAATAAAAAAGTAAACAAATTTTGCAGACTACCACATTTTTGCATGACATTTTCCTGCCTTTGCTTTGGTCCTTTTGGTCAAACTGAATGTTGGAGTATTATGTGGCAGAGGGACAGGGTGGCAATCTGGTAAGACAAAAGCACAGATTAAGACTGAAATACATAATAACAAAAGACATTACAGGCTATGGTGAGGAGATTGTAAGGGATGCAGTAAGACTGAAAGAAAATGTAGTGTATTCAAGATATACTAGAAAGAGGTTCTCACCAACTGCACAGCCTGGTGGGGCAGTTTTGGGGAATGAAGAGCTTTCAGTGCATCACCAGTACTGGAAATTATGAGACCCTGGATAATAAAAGCATTAACAATGTGGATTCAAAAAAAAAAAAAAAAAGTCAAAGGAAGAAGCAGACAAAATGTGGATGACCTGAGTGTAGACTGACAGATACTATGACTCAAGGGAGTGGACCTCAGGAGTAAGGATGGTCTTAACCATGATGGAGAAAAGAGGGTTGTAGGGAAGATAATAAAATCTAACAGAACTTGAAAAAGTTCTAGTTTTTTCCTTGCAAGGGGCTTCCTGGAAACCAAAGGGCGCACATACGAGGATGATTTGGGGAAGCTGTGAGTATCCTGGGAACCATCTGCAGTCAGACTCCATGGACATTGCAACAGCCTGTGATCAAAGAGCATGTCCCAAACCACCTCAGAGTCCTCACATGTCAAAGGAATTGGGTGCTGGGATCCCTACAGGACTTATCACAGGGTGGTTGGATTTGGTGCGTATGAACGGTGGTGGCAAGTGAAGTGTCCCTGAAAGCACAGGAGGGATTGTAAAGACGTGAAAATATCCCAGATTTAACTTTTGTTCGAGGTAACAAACATGAATTCTGAACAGCTGAGTACAGATCATCCCAGAAGAAGGGACAAATGGATGCAAAACTTGTGTAAGGGCATGTTTCTAAATGCTGGATTAATTAAAAGGCATTCTAGGTTTTTCCGTGCCCAGAAAAGACTTTAGTACAGGTGCAATGTATTGTGGATGGAGAAAGAAGATGCTTCCCTGCCTTAAATTCAATGCTTAGCTCTGTCTTAGCCAGAGATGCACAAAATGGAGACCTCCACAAAATATGTGTGTGCATGCATGTGTGTGTGCTCACACTTACAGACATAAATTAACAGTCTGGCAGCTGATGGGTATTGCAAATGCTAGAGAACACATGATATAGCACTAAAGCAGACATGCTTCAGATAACACAAAGACTCCGTACATCTAAAATAGATTCAAATCATGTGAAAGATTTCCTGCTGCTTCTGCAGAAGATTAAAACATTGGTACATTCATAACACAAATGTGAAATTTAGCAAAGCAGTGTGCCCTTCACAACGACTCTTTGTCTCACAAAACACAGAGCCTCACAGTAGAGATACCCCAAAAGGGCACATCCGACCAATTTAGGCCTGGTAGGTGGGCTCCATCCCTTAAAAAAGAGAGCTACAGATCTTAAGAAACATACAACGAAGAAAAATCTTGAGCTAATCTCTGAGCTAATCCATCAGCGGGAAAGCAACATTAGAACAAACTCCTAAATCCTGACAGAAAAGAACTTAGTATAGATTAACCACAGAATTCGCCTACATAACCTTAGCCTGAGGAATGATTTATAATATGAGAAGGAAGACCATTAATATATCCCTCTCTCTTTCAACAGCATTTAACACATGGCTGCAGACCTAATTTTCAAACCACACAATAATGTTTGGTGTTTTAATAATACTTTTCCATCCCATTTACATTGATCTAATGCTCTGCCATCACATAGTTCTGCAAACAGAGCAGAAAAAAACAGGTGTTGGGTATATTTTAAATTGCTTTTCTCTCATGTGTTAACTCACCCATTTCCAGACATATCTGGGGAAATGCAGCCATGGGTGCTGATGTTTAATTCCCTCATCCTGGGTATTATCAAGGATAACTTTGAGAAAATCAATGCTTCTAAAAACGGACTAAACGCACCACTCAGGGTAAGCAAGAGAACTCAAGACTTTTCCCTCAATACATTGACAATGTATATAACTTAACATAATACTAGTTAACCAGAAGGTCACTTTCTTGTACTGTTTGACTTCACAGCTGCACGATGCTAAGTCTAGTGAGATTTTAATTAGGTCCAGCAGGTTCAGAAAATGCTGATGCACCTCTCAGCTCCCAGGAGATACTCGGGACCTTGCAGGGTGGCAGCCTGCAGGCTGGATTTGCTTTCTGGCACAATTCCACCTTTTCTGTTATGCTGCTAAAAGAGGTGGGAAACACCTGATAAAACATCACATGAAGTCTACACACTGAGTATCTGCTTCCATGCATGCATGTGATGAGGTGCTTAAAGCCAAGACCTGCTGCTGGATTGCTGTGGGTCCACAAGGAAAATCCTAGAAGAGGCATTTGATGCCCAGCATGAAAAAGCTGACAGCTCTATGCTTTAAGGATTTTCATTTCTTCATTTCATGACCCAAAAGTTCAGGTCAGTGATTCATGAAATCTGTAAAACAAGCTCCCTCCCCTCTGCCAACTCCAGATATATGCAAATCATTCCTTAACTAAGGCAAAGCTCTAGGCAATCAGAAATGTGATTTTTCTAATGAGTCACAACACCTGTGGCAGACAGCAGTGTGTGAAACAAAGCACTAGCCCCGGACAACTCTGATCTTGCCACGCACTTCAAAATTTGAACCTGAATTTGTACATGAAAAATCATCTGTATCCTTAGACTGGATCAACCTGTAACTTTTCATCTAAATGGCTAATAGCTTGTCAAACCTGTGTTGTAATTATAATAGTTCTGCGCTCATTACTAGGCAGATTTGCTGTCCAGTGAAACATTATTTTGTGGAAGATATACCCAGGGCTGTATTCCGCTGTGGATGGAGAATCTGTCATTATATATATTGATAAACTCGGAAATTCAAATCTCTTCCAAGTGTTAAGGAGTGAGTAAATAATAAATGAGCTGTGTTTCTTTATTTGAATACCCAAATAAGTTAACACAAGCTTACAATACATACATAAAAACTCTATAAAATATTTGACTCATTGCTATAACTGTCAAACATTCACAAGGATGAAAAACAAAGTTTTGCATATTAACTTACGAAGATCTTTGATTTAGGAAGTTCATTGAACATTGAAAAGAGGACTGCTTTTCTTCATTACTGCTGGTATCCCGAATCAATAGAATAGATTAACCAAACAAGTGTGAGATTTTTAATGTTGGTCTGAACGCCTGCCTTATAAGAAATTCCATGCAGCATCAGATTAGCAAGATCACAGAATCACAGAATCACAGAATCTTTTGGTTGGAAGAGACCTTCAAGATCACCTAGTCCAACCTAAGACCTAACACTAACAATCCCTCCACTAGACCATGTCTCCAAGCTCTGCATCCAAACATCTTTTAAATACATCATTTTAAATACATCCAGGGATGGTGACTCAACCACTTCCCTGGGCAGCCTGTTCCAATGGCTCACAACCCTTTCAGTAAAGAAATTTTTCCTAATATCTAACCTAAAACTCCCCTGTCGCAACTTCAGCCCATTCCCCCTCGTCCTATCACTTGACACATAGGAGAAGAGACCAATCCCCACCTCGCTACAGCCTCCTTTAAGGTACCTGTAAAGAGCGATCAGGTCGCACCTGAGCCTCCTCTTCTCCAGACTAAACAACCCCAGCTCCCTCAGCCGCTCCTCGTAGGACTTGTTCTCCAGACCCCTCACCAGTTTTGTTGCTCTTCTCTTGACCCGCTCCAGCACCTCGATGTCCTGAGGTGATGGCTAAAGCACTCTCCAAGAAAGGCCAGAATCAGATATTTGGACATAAATGATGCACTAATTGAACTGTCAGTGGTGTGTTCATCCTTTACATCATCCTGGTGATAGTATGTCTAAAACATTTTTAAGAAAAATAATCTAATCTTGAGAGAACTAAAAGAATTAGATGAATAGCATCTAAAAACATAAAGACTAAAATCAACCATAAGCACAAGGCCAAAAGCAAACAAAGCATTCACAGGGGTGACTTAAAAGTCTACAGATTTTGTGGAAATGTCACAGACATTCCTAGCGCGTCCAGTCTCTAAAGGCTATTGGTATTTCACTGAATAACTGAAATGAGCTGAGGGTCACAGCTGTAGATATATACGGACCCATTCTTGCCCCTTACCTTTGGTATATATTGTGTCATCAGAGTTGTGTGTACATTTCCAATTGGCTATCTGAATTTCACATGGGAGATTAAGGAATTTAAAAATAAAACTCTTTTTCTTAATTCAAACTTATTTTCCCCTACTATAATCATTTTATGGAGGTTTCTTTCTTATTTAATACCAAAGCAAAATTAAAATTCCACATGCATGAAGAAAAATGTTATTATATTCCGTCTTCCCAACGCTTAGGCTTTGTCGTCTGTGTTACTTCTCAAGTCGCTATCTAAAATAAAAGGACATCTGGGAGCTATTTAAATTTGCAATAATCAAGGAAAAGAGAAGAATCTGTAAAAATGCCATGCCTTAATTATTTTGCTATTTAAAATTCCTGTTCATATCTCTTGCACAGAGGCCACTGAACTGGTAATATTTTCAGTGATGCACTTGATGATTCTTCATCTTCTTGGATCACATTAGCTAGAAATGACAGTCTATGCAGGGAGACCACTTATCAGTGCAAACAGATGAATCACACCAGGACTTTCCCCATATTTTGCTGTGTAAGACTTTATGCCTGAGTACACATGAGAAGCAGAATGCAATGTCATATGCAAATCTGTTTCTGAAAGAGTTTTAACCTCCGGTCACCTCCTGTCTTTGGGAAGTTGTTGGCTACTTCTGAAAATAGCAACGTGATGGAAAAAAAAAATAATCAGGAGGGAAGGAGAAAGGGGGGCAAGCGAGGCCCACGCATTTCGAGAAAGTTGGTGCACAGTAACAACTCCCGGAGGACAGAGTGTGAAGGATGGAAATCTGCAGTGTGGGATGTGAGCTCAGTACGTGACTTCCTACACCATGAACCCAGGTCTCAGCTAGATCCACCACCTCACCAACCTGTCCTGCAAGCAGCTCCACCCTTGGGACAGCATCCTCTGCTGATAAACCCATGGAGGGCTAGTACGAGATGAACATTCTTTTGCTGTTTTTAGAACTGTTTCTTTACTTCCCTTTGTTTTTTTCCTTTCCTTTCCTTTCCTTTCCTTTCCTTTCCTTTCCTTTCCTTTCCTTTCCTTTCCTTTCCTTTCCTTTCCTTTCCTTTCCTTTCCTTTCCTTTCCTTTCCTTTCCTTTCCTTTCCTTTTTTCCTTTTTTTTTTTTTCCCCACTTAGAAGTTGACATTCAAATTCAAAGCATCATCATTCAAAGTGGACATCATGATACAGCTTTCATTGTCTTTTCTCTCTGTACTAATTGTTGTTCCACTACAAATCCATTCAGGCATCCTCAAAATAATAAAAAGTAGTTCTCATTTCTACCAAGCACTGACATTCTGCAAAACTTTAAGTAATCATTTTTAAACTCAAGCTGGAAATAAGAGGCTGTTTACCTATACTTTTAATTTCCCTTGCATCATCTGAAAGGCTTCAATGTTAAAAACGGAAAGGCATGTGCCTTTGGAGCCATTAAAACCTCAGACAAAATGTTCAATCAGACACACTACCTCATTTTTACCCCATCACCAGCATGTCACCAAGAAAAAATGCAGCTTTCTCTGCCAAATGTGGGCAATGCTAAAGATCCATGAAACAAATGCTTACACAGATCCGTAATCCAGGATTTAAGCGATCAATGTTCTGTAGAGTACTATTCAGCTACATAAGCCCAATGAACTTCAGCTTTAGTACTTCTACTGTGAAAAATACACTTGAGCATATTGCCATACTGCTGCCTATATCTTACAGAAAACACACGAATTTCTCACAAAGGACCACTTACTTTAGACATCATCAACAGTGAAGGCTACAGCCTAAATGAATAGACTCAAAAGCAAAACAAGGTTAAATATATTAAGTTCGTGCGTGGGAGATCGTGGAGAAAAAGAGGAGGATGGCAGAGAACGCAGTGTTGGTTCAACGCTGAGCCGCCAGCGTCGTGTTTGTGGGAAGAACTGAGAGGCAGCGCTATTTTAAAACATTGCTTTTCAACATTTTAAACCCCCTTCCCCAGAAACTGTGGCCATAAAGTTTCCAGCAGCTCTTTCCCCTGTGCTATTCCAGACCAAATTCCAAGTGGAAAAATGTTAGTCCCTCCATCAAAATATCCCTCACAATTACAACTTCCCATTAGATGAGTGGAAATTTGAATTCTTTTTAGAAGGCTACAATTACAGCACATTATTATTCTTTCCTCTAATTACTGCATATAAATACATACCATGTAACAGTTTATTGTACCCTGTTAGTGTACTTACAGTAAATAGAAACCAATATGCTTCATTCAGACCATGTATTTTGACACTCACATCAGATTTACCAATTTATCTTCATTACAACCCCTTGCACTGTTACTGACATCCTTCTCAGAGCTATGCTAAAGCATCACAGTGGGAAGATTGATGAGGCTTGTATGTACCGATTTGCTGCAGACGCAGCAAGGCACTTGGGAGGCACTGTTACTGTTCTGATAGCACCAAGTTGGCTAAAAATCAGCTGCACTAAGCCAATGCTCTGCTCTCACTTCTCCTCCCCATTAATTATGGTACCCGGCTTGGACCTTGGAAGGTTAAGTCTGTTGTAACCATAGTTTTAAACCTATTGTCTTCATTTGCTTTGTCACTGTGGCAGAGACTTAAAGTTCTGACCATGCCTACTAGCAACTACTTTTATTCCTTAGCAAGGCTCTAAATAGACAAGTTTTCCACCACGACAGGTATTAGAAGATATTTCTGAATGAATCTACAATGATAAATTTAAACATAGTTTGGAATAACAGAGATCTGATATGGCTACATTTTTCAAAACTGGCTAAATGACTTAAAAGCCTGCACTTTGTGTGGTCATCAAGTAGAGACTAAATAGCCTCAGCACTTTAAAAGCACCAATCTATTATATTACTTTATTGAGAGGATGAAGAGGTCATATCTCACTACAGATAATTTATCCCTCCAATCATAAAGTTACAGCATTTCAAAGACCGTTGCTAGAACTGCACACTGAAGCCTGTAACACTTTTGTCTCATTCTTTTGCTAAATACAGGTCTTGCACCCCGGCAGATCCCAGCAAGCTGAACTCCCAGCAGTGGGTATGTTTTGCAGAGGCTTTCCTTGCTAGAGGCTCAAGTAAACCAGCACCTCCAATAGTGCATTCAGAAGCCACTCAGGTTGAGAAAGAACACACTCAGATCCACTTTCCAGGCTGAGTGAGCAAGTCAATGAGCTCTGGCCTGGACTAAACAATCCTCTCTTATCAAGCTGCCCATGTACACTGAAAAGCAGATGAGGAGTTATTCATATTTGGGACATTTCAAAATCAGCTGACCTAATACGAGGCTGCAGATCCTGCATGAAATGGTTTACTTTTTACGCTTATTATTGGACCTCCATCACTGCAGCAGCTGTTTGCATATAATCACATAGCAAAATCAATATAGGTAAAGCTGTCAGACCAGGATTAGGAGGCATCTACAAAAAAAGTGGGAAGAAAAAACTGGCAGACTCTTTTCTGTGTTTTTCCATAGCTCAAACTCCACTAATGTTCTCCACTTCCAGCTTCTTATTTTTAGTAAATCAGTATAATACAAGAGAAGATGGAGTTAAGCGTTAAAACAAAAATTATTAGAGGACAACACATACCCAGAAAAAGAAAGAAGTGAAAGTGAGCAAGAAAAGAAGGTAACTTATAGCATAGAGCTGATCTGTCCAATTACTGAAGCAAAATAAAGACAGATGACCTGAAAAATGCAATTGCACCTCTCTTGGAATACATTGTTATCTTCATTTTCTTGCAAAGCAAGCAGGTAACTATTAGAATTGCCTTTCTTATTTCAGATGAATATCTAAATACTTCATCTCAACTACAGACTCTTTAAGAAAGTCTGTGAAATATTACTAACGCTTTTGGTTTGCTTCATGTGGGAAAGTAATGTAATCAAGTGGTCATTTTCCCCCCATTTCAGGCAGAAGCATTCCATTAGTAAGAATCCACTAAAGCAAGAGATCATCCTGTGTAAAATCCAGTGACATCTAATTTAAACCTAAGCAGAAAAATGCTACCTGATACCAAGCGCTGAATAAAACCTGCAGCCTTCCGAGACATTACAAATCTGTCAAAAAATTAAGCACGCAACTTGGGAGCTGACAAAAATAGTGTTGGCAATGCCATAATCAACGAAAGATCTGGGAGAAGAAATATGTTTTTTTTTTCTCCTCCCTAAACACCCAAAACCAAAAAAAAACCTCCCCAAACAATATCACCAGATCAAACAAAAAAGCTCCAGTTATTATAAAAAGGAGTCCAGTTCTGACTTCTTGATGTATCTTTTAACCCGTGGTGTAGACATATTTTCGCGTTCACTTTGAGACATCCTCGTTGGTAAGTTCAAGTCTCACAACACAGCCCTGTGACAGCAGCCTTGGGTACCATTAGAAAAGTCACACAGAGGGATCTGTTCAAGGAAGGTAATTCAAGGAGGAAGGAAGAAGAGATGGACGGATGATCTGCGCTCAGGACTTACTTTGCTACAGATTTCTTGTGTAATTACAAGTGCAGTCACTTAGATCCACATTTCCAACCGTGACAGCCTTAAATACACATTCAGCATTCAGACCTTGCTGGGAATTCATGTTTTCTCCGTCATGGACAGGGACAGACAACTCCAGAAGAGTCACCCCTAAGCCATCACACGGAGAAAAGCAATGGCACTATGAAGAATTATAAGGGCTAACATCTCCCGTGTTATTTCACCTCATTTTCCAAATAACTTTTGCAATGAGGTGGAAATACTGTTAATAATGGAATCTGCTCAGTAAACAGTATGCCAGTATGGTATAGCATCCCTGTCAAATACAGGTGAGAAAAAAAAACAGACTTATTAAAAATAATTAACAAGCTGTATCCAAGAGAGGTCTGTCAATGCCTTAAACGTGCACTGGCCATAAGGGACGAGGGGTTGTCAGGTCAAGCCCGATCAAAGCTTTTCAGAGGGAACCACATTTGCTCTCTTTTCTAGCAGACAGACTACCGGAAGGAGGGTAATAAATGAAGCTGGAAGGGAAATACTGTACTACTGGGAGACTGTGGTTGTCTTGGCAATTAAGGCCTACCCAGGGGGTTAATTACACAGAGACAGAGCCAGGCATTTTATAAAATGTTTTTTGAGAGTGTCACAAGAATGCGCACACTTTGGCCAGCCTGGCTCTGAATCTCCAGCAGCTAGTTTGCTCTGATCCCAGGGAACATGCCTTCCAAGAGGCAGCGATCGTCAACGTCTCATTAGCAGCTCAAAGGGTCGATTTGGCCATCGAGGCCGTGTCTCCACCACCGCCCGACTCATTCCCAGTTTGGTTTTACAGAAACATGGTCCTGTCCCTGCTTCTCCAGGAGAAGTCACAAACCTCTGCGTTCAGGCGTTTCTCTTCTCTACAGCCTGCCCTACCATTCAAAAGTCTGGGAGCAACCTATGATGTTCCTTTCCTTCTGGTGTGTTTTCAGTCTTCAGAATCTTATACCTCATTATTTTTTTCAGATGAGACAAAAACCAGAGGAAAGAATACATTAACCTGTATTTTACTGATGACTACAGCTTAATTCTTATAGGCAATTATTTTTTATTTTTTGCTATTAATAGTAACACTTCCCCATCACTATCGGAATCCTCTGGCAAGTGTGATTTTGGCATGTTTCACTGAGATCTCTTAGGGAAGCACATAAATGCAAGAGAGACTTATAGACCTAAGATTCTCATCAATAGATATATTTCAAAATCAATGCTAATTTCATTCAGTTTACGATCTTCTCTAACAGTATAAACTGGAAAGCTTGCGGTTATTTGAACACATGATTACTTAACAGTTTCCAAAGTAATAAATCCTAAAAAGGGCAAAATTCTTTTATTCCCTTCCAGTTATTTATTGCCTGGAATGTGTGGGAATCTACAGTGAATTATCAAGAAAAAAAAAAAGGCCATGTACAGTAGTAAATTAACCCTTCACTTCTGTGTTCTGCATTAGGCAAAAATAATCTTAGATTTCTAACAAACTAAAATAACCATGGAAATAGATAAATGTGCATTTTACTGGATTTTGCTGCCAAACAGTGACTGTATTGGGAACTATTTTGTCCAGATGTTTTTTAACTTGTATGGATTTGAAGAGAATTTCCTAAAATATATAGTAGGAATGATTGATTATGTGGGACAATATAGTTCTATTTCATTTGCACCAATACGAATCAAGAATTCCTTATTTCACAAATTGACAAGAGAACAGTCAAGGACCTTCTACTCAAAATAAAAAAAAAACAACACCATGGTGTACAGCAATGCAAAAGAAAACACGTGGCAAAACCAGTAGTATATAAATATATCACTACATATCCAACATACGTTGGATATATGAGCTATTTATAAAGAAAAACACTCTATTAAGATTAGGCCAAGGAAACAGTTGATACACACTTTTCAGAGTGCAATTTTTTACTTGAAAATTGTCATTGATAGTCCCAATAAGTGAAAGTTAAGAAATTATTGATTGATTTTGATGATGCAGTGAAAGTGAGAAAGGTCAAAGTTTGCTTTCATCTAAAAGAATTCTGAATAAATTAATAAATAAACTAATAAATTCTGAATCTTAGATTTGAGTTGCAAAATTTTAAACGTCTAACTTCAGAGACTGGAAGCAGTTCGGTACACAAATTCCAGACTACGCAGGGTGTATGAAGTTCTGCTGATGCAAATCTTGGCAGGGTTGGGGTGATTCCACAAATTTTAGAAAAAGTATTTTCCTCTCGAATATTCTTCAGTTCTGTTACAAACAAAATTTAAGAGCTGCGCTAAAAGATTTAAGTGAAGCACATTAGAGGTCAAAAACAAATGTTGTGCATATTTGTTCATTTTTTTCCTGTGCTAGTGAATTGCAAGATGTATTATTCTTCTGTATAATCAGGCAATCCCCATCTTTGTGTGTGTCTGTCAAACACTGAGAGAAGGGAGAATTCCGCTCTCCTGGCGTAGGAAGAAGTTATTTTAAACTACAAAAATCAGTTAACCTTTTAACATATATTTTCCACTTAATCTTACCTCCAAAAAATGCTCTGCTTGCTGTTCCCGATCCAATTTTCTTGACGTTGTTGTAATCAGACCTGTGAAAAGAGGATGATATTTGATTGTCAATACCCGTTGAAAAAATATATGTCTCTATCGACCAGAAGAAACAAATTCATTTTTCAAACACTCAAAAGGAAAAAATCTATTTGAAGCTATATCAGACACAGATTTCTTGACATCTGTCAAGCCTTTTCTTTTGCAGCACAGCCATTATGACTTTCTGACTAACAATAAATCTTAAAAGAAAAAAGCTGTGAGAAAAGTAACTGAAAAACAGTTAGCTGTGTATCTACACTTAACATGCTACATTTATTACACTGAATAAAACACCTTACTAAAGAATCACTATTTGTCTTATGATTAAGTGCTTCAATAAATCATTTGCATTTGACTGAAATCTTTCCGTAAAAAAACTCATTAAAGATTTCAGAGTTCTCAAACAACTAATGGGATAGGATGCTGATTACTTCCATGCCAAGAATACTTGACAAAGAAGGTTATTTCTGTAATAACTACTTGTATACATAATGATTTCCAAATGTAATCATTCTAATGCATTAAAGGTTTTGTACCACAATTTCATCAATTTGTTCCATGCTCAAATTGAGTCTTTAAAATAAAGTACCCTTTTACATGAGGATGATCAAGATATCTTTTCTTTTAAAGCAATGTATTTTCACAAATGATTAACCTCTTGTGAGATTTATACCAAGTAAAGAAAACGAAGCACTTCCAAAGTTCCCTCAAGAAAAGCAATGCATACTCTTGTATGAATACAGCTCAGTTTTTATTTTTTTCTCCGTAGAGATTTAAAGGTTAGTTTTGAGTTTTCCCTCAGACAAAACATTTCTTTGGATAGCGAAATTCATTGTTTGCCTATTTTGTGATAGATTCTGATGAGAGTAAAGGGAACAACTTTTCCTAGAGGTAAAGGTGCTTTTGGAGACAATGCCAGTGGACAAAGTGGTTCTCAAGAATTCCTCCTCTGTAAGACTGCCATGGAAGATAGGAAGATAAATTCTCTCTGGATTACCTGTAAGACTTACTTATTTAATCAGACCAGACAATCATCTAAACACATATCCATGAGGACTCTGAATTCTTCAGAAAAGAGTTGCAACAACATCTTATATCTACATAACGCCTCTAGTCCCAGAAGGCTTCCACAGCTACAGCTCCTCACACATTGTCGCCTTCTGCTTAGAGGAATCACTTCATCTATTTTGGTCAGAAAGGGGGGTAACACATTGTGAAAAAAGAAGGGGAAACATTACTTGAAGTAATGGAAAGGAAAGTCCACCCCGCCTCCAATATTTCGGACTCATTATGAGATCTACCAGACCAGAGAAGTGACACCCAAGGGGAGGTTGCAGACACCAGAGTGGATCTTTACAACAATCTCTGTAATACTATTACATGGAAGAACCAGGTGCTGGCAAAAGGCTGCAAAAGCGAAACAACTGGTATTTCCTGCACTGAGCAATTGTAACTATTCAAAACAGTTACACCATATGGGAAGCTTCTACTCACTGCATGAGTTTTAACAGACATGACAGCATGGATGACAAATTGGTGTCATTCACACAAGATCCCCCATGTCTAGAGAGAATGCAGAGATACAAGGAAGAAGTTCTTAGGAAAGAAGCTTAGCCTCAATAAATCGATAAACTAAAACATTCAAACATGAAATATCCTTTTTCGTCCCATGCATGGTCACTAGGGACATTTATCAAGCATGACCTAACCACAGCAAGGAATATGATCATTTTTATACCATCTTCCACTTTCTTCCTCCTTAATGTGCCACTATGAACTACACCTACCTTCCTGTTAAATAAGAAATGCTTAGGGTACTTATTATGTTGAAATATTAGTTAATACCCTCAATACTACCGAATGCCCAGGCAACACTGTAAATCATAGAAGGTCTCTGTCCTTATCATCTCCTTCAGGCAAAGGATTTCACATTTGTTTTGAAGACCAAGAGCTAACATCTGACATTGAGCTTCACTAACTGTCAGAATTTGTAGTACTTGTCTTTCACTGGTAAAAATAAAACAGTCTCACAGAATCACTGTTACCACTATAGGTTTGGTGTTTTTCTTTGTTTTCTTTCTTTTTTTTTTTTTTCAGTCTAGAGCCTTTTGGACTGCCATAACGGTCAGAGCGCCTGCAGAACTGAATTTACTTCTAAAAGAGGTGTATGAACATATGGCAAGTCTCTACAACAAAAGTGCATATATTTTAAAATTAGCAGATCTTAACAGATTTAGTACCCAGACTTAGCAGCTAGTCCTAAAGGGCAGGTAACCAGCCCAATCAAACAGAACCAAGAAAACCTTGGACTGAATACAAAAATACAGTTGCCTTTAGAGCTCAGTACTTAAACAGAGAGCTCTACGACACAGGGTACTGCTGCAATCAGCTCTGCAAACCTGATTCTGAAGAACGGTGTTAGCACAACTGGTTGCTTCTGCTGTACTCTTGTGTGTACTTTAAAGACAGCTCTACATACAACTACCAGTTACAGGCAGCTTCATTAGGTTGTTACAAATTGGTCATTTGTCAAGGGGCCTCCAGTTTCTGTTCCTGTACTCTGAAGGACTCTCCCATCCGACAGTCTTGGTGGCCCCATTACAGTCTCTGGACTGCTCCACAAACATTCTTGAAGTCACTGATAGAGCTCTCTATACAGCACCGGTATTTAAAGCCATATATGGATATCTCAACTACTTGATGTTAATACTTAATTATGGCCATGTATTGATACAGATGAGAATCTGGTCCTATCAGATTATAAAACTGTACGTCAGGGAATTCTGTCTAAGACTACTCATAGCTTTACCACACCAGTTCCTTCATGCATTTGATGAGAACCTTGCTGTGTCCCGCCTGTATTCAGTACTCCATGCCACAAATACATAAGAAAAACAATATTTAGCAGGATGTAGAACTTTCTTTTACAGATCCAGGGGCAACAGAGAGAAACCTGGTTTTGCACAAGAGAATATATCCCAACTTTAGTTCTTCTCTAACTGGATTAAATCCTCATACTCTGTTATGATATAAAGACTTTATCTAAAGTAAATAACTCACAGAGAAAAATAAGCCCAAAGAAATTATGTTAGGCTGCACTGCAGGTTATGATATAAAACCACAAGGGGACAATGATGAAAAATGACCATTTCTTTTTTTCCTCATCTTCAATATGTGCCGTAGCTCTTCTACGCAGAGCCATCTGGTCAGCTGTCCAAAGCCAGCTGGGAAATATAGCAGGCATTTATCACAAAATAGCAAAAACACTTACAAGCTTCAAAAGTCATACCACACCTCTCTGAAGAGAGAGAGGTTTCTCTCAAATTTCCAGGGAACATCGTGGTCCTGCTAGGTCCAGGAGATATTTAAAACTGTGATGATTCTTTAAGACCACCCATGAAAGTGAAGAGAAAAACTGGATGTGATAGAAAATTTATTTACAATAAAATCATCAGCTCACAAGCAAGGTTTCATGATTCTGTTCCCAGAATTTGTTACTTTTCTTTGAGTTTCTGACTTAAAACTCTCTGTGCATCCTGGCACAACTGTTCCTCAGGCCATATAACAGAGCCGTTTTGACAAACTCCAAAACATTGCTTGATCCAGTGTTTCAACTTGGAGATAACTATGTTCTTATATAGCTTGCTTTTCTACAAAACCTCTTACTTTTGATACTGGAGTACTTCTTCCACCCTAAATAAATGAACTGTTATTTTTCTCCTCCTGTTACAGAGCTCAGAAATGACGGAAGGTGAATAAGCTCACCCTGCACAATATGTCCCTTTGACTCGCAGGACACAGTGACAATTCCCAGCTAACACTGACTGCAGAACATGCTTCCAGCCCCTCACTGTACACTGGATAGGACCATCATCCTCTTCTACATCATTTCCCTCAAAAAGAAAACTCAGCCTGTGGATGGAGAAGAAATGCCACTGCCCTTCACCCCACTGCCTTATAACCTACATGGGAGAACCAGAGATGTGGGGTGAGCAACCAGGCAGACCCGCCTCACAGCTTAGGTGCAGCCATAGCGATGCAGAAACAAGAACAGGACCAACAGTAAGAAATCCTGACACTTTCACCAATACATCAGTCTACACAATTTTCAGCCAATGCATCATCTTGGAAACAAATCACCAGTTATTAGGGCTCAGACATGTGATCAAGTCATTTAAACAACACTTAGTACTGATGCTTGGAAAATGCTTTTAGCACATCACAGATGCAAGGTGAAAAAAAGAAAAAGATTAGTGAAAGATTAAAACCTATATGAGTAACTTTGCATTTGAAATGAGTCAAGCATGTTGTTCCTAGTGAGCAAATGAGGAAATTTAACTTATTACTAAATGATAACTTGATCATTGTGTCTTAGAATTTGTGTCAGGTATGTGTATGTCTGTGGAGGCATGCACATATATGTTTATATATACAGAGGACTGAAGCTGACATAAAGTAAGAAATAGTTATGAATTCAATAGTATGATGAATGCTTTATAATCATTTTTATGAAAAATATCTTTAGCAATAATAAAGCCAGCAAACCTGAAAGAGGAGCAGCAGCTTGTAGGTTCTATTGTGTCACCTAAGGTACGCTTTGTTATTCAGAAGTGGCACAATGTTCTGTCTTGAACTGAGTCTTTTGTGATATATTGTTTTTTTTTTGAACAGTAGTTCTGCTTGGATGCTTAAAGATGTGACTATGCCAAATGTCTGTATCTGAGAAATACCCCCAAATACACATTGTTCTCTGATGATATGCAGGTAGTAGGCTCAATTTAGTGCAATTCCACTGCAATCAAAGCAGCTCTGCAAATTTATGCTAGCTAAGAATTTGCCCAAATGATTGTAATCTTTGCATTTTTTAGTCAAGAATACATGAAAAAGACAGAAAATGATTAACTTAATTAAAATTATTAACTTTAAACAAAGCAAGAAAAACAAATTTATATTCCAATGTAATAAGAGGCCAACATCTTTCATTTCAAAATTTCAGTATCTATATTTGCATTTGTATATCCAAATTATTCCTTCCTCAGAAGGCTGTGATATTGCCATTTAATCCTACCACAGCTCCAAATTCTAATTTAAATTCTACCATTTTTGCCAATCTGTATCATAGTTTGTATTGTACAGTACTGAAAATGTAAGCATATTTTATATGATTCTCTAAAGCTAACACAGATACTGATGTTTATGGTTATTTTTATTATTAACTTGCCAAGAAACATGGGGTAATATGCATGCAGGGTGAGAATCTTGAGAAAAGCAGACAAATGAGTAAAAGCAAACAGCAACTTGTCAAATCATATCATAGAACTATAGAATGGTTTGGATTGGAAGGGACCTTAGAGACCATCCAGTTCCAACCCCCTGCCATGGGCAGGGACACCTCCCACTAGACCAAAGCCCCATCCAACCTGGCCTTGAACACTTGATGCTGATCAAAGTGAAGGTGACAACTAAAGATGGGGGAAATAATGCCAAAACTTCACTAGCCCAAATATTGTCACCTGAGGATCCTGTATTTATTGGGCAACACTATTTTTTAAAGTCCATAAACTATCAACTAGTCAGACAGAGTAGACTATGTACATAAGCCTTAATTTATATGCTGGAAAAGTTAAGCATTTCTTTATTTTCTTAACACTTGCACAGGCCAGTATGTCTAGACTTTTCACCAATTACTTTCTCTAACCTTCCCCATGAACTTCTGAAACTCCTTCCAAAATAATAGGTTTATTATGGCAGATAAGGACTGAAACATCAGTGTGACGAGCAACATAATGAAGAAAAATGAGAGGGGTGCCTTGGGCAGCGGGGCAGACCAAGGGATAAAGAATGGTTGGAACTGAAAAAGCCACATTCACATTTTCCCATAACTTTTTGCATATCCACGGACAGACATTCGACGACTCTACCTAAGAGCAGCACGGGTGAGCTGGGTAGGTGCTGCTCGCCAACATGGCAATGACCAAAACACATCCACAGAAGACTTTATTTTCTGTTCTGGAAAATTCAAGGCAGTCACGACTGCTCTTGGAGTCAGAAATGGTGATGGCGTGAAGACAGCTGCAAACCTGCTTGATAACTCAGCCTTCAATGCTTTAATTAGAGTGGCCAATTGCCAGTTAGGATTTTCCAACTGAATAATCCACGTTCTGCTTTCAGTTAGCTCTCTTCTCTCACAGAAGCATCCTCATACAAATGAATCATAGAATCACAGAACCACAGAATGGTTTGGGTTGGAAGGGACCTTAAAGATCATCAGGTTCCAACCCCCCTGCCATGGGCAGGGACACCTCCTGCTAGACCAGGTTGCCCAAAGCCCCATCCAGCCTGGCCTTGAACACTTCCAGGGATGGGGCATCCACAGCTTCTCTAGGCAACCTGTTCCAGTGCCTCACCACCCTCTGAGTGAAGAATTTCTTCTGAATATCTAATCTAAACCTACCCTCTTTCAGTTTAAAGCCGTTACCCCTCGTCCTATCACTGCACTCCCTGACAAAGAGTCCCTCCCCAGCTCTCCTGTAGGCCCCCTTTAGGTACTGGAAGGCCGCTGTAAGGTCTCCCCGGAGCCTTCTCTTCTCCAGGCTGAACAACTCCAACTCCCTCAGCCTGTCTCCATAGGAGAGGTGCTCCAGCTTCTGATCATCCTCGTGGCTCTCCTCTGGACTTGCTCCAACAGGTCCCTGTCCTTCTTAAGTTGGGGGCTCCAGAGCTGAATGCAGTACTCTGGGTGGGGTATCATGAGAAATCTCTGCGTGTCTTGTGTGCTTAAGTAGATAGACAATACTATACAAATACATACATATACACTGTATATACAGCCCAATATTTGAGCATGTGTATGACATTTAACACATACTGAATAAGTGAATGTTAAAAATTATGCTAAAATATACTTATTTACAGAGGTATATTAGCTCTGAGGTTTACCTATGTTCATTCTTTCTATATATATTCATTGTTTTAAACATTTGTGTTAGAAACAAATTAATTCACGGACTTAGAGAGCCACAGAAGAAAAATTCACCAAGGCCTGTTAACTGTAAAGCCTATGGCAGAGGAAATCTCTAAGCACTGAATCACTTGAACAGTGTACAGAGGGAAACATTGCTGCGTTTACTTCTTCTGATGCTTATTCTCTATGCGTCCAGATCAGCCCACGGCTGCAGGTGTGATCCTGAACTAAACTGACCTTTGGCTTAGAAGAAATTCACATATTTTTCAATATCATGGCACTTTGGGACCAAAAATCAGTTTGCCACAGGCTATTTTCTAACACAGATTGAATTTCCCTAATATGGCTATGAAGCCAAGGAGAGTTCAATAGCCTTCTCCTTATGAAATTAAATTATTTTCATTCTACCTGTAGATGGATAACCTTACCTGAGCTGTGTCCTGAAGTACTGCTTAAAAGATAACAGAATCTGCTGTGGAGAGACAGCATATTTTACTGCTGTCTCTGGAAATATTGCACATTTTATGGCATAAAGCATACATTTGTTGAAAATGAAATTTTAAAGAACTCCTCTATTAATATCTCATTTATAAATGTGGTTTAGATGAGATATGAAAAGAGTATATGACAGGTAACAAGCAGGCTAAAGTAAAAGAAGTCCAATAAGTTCCTCTGTTTTAAGCCAAAGACTGAGTATCTTCATAGAGATACAAAGATGAGTAAGAAAGCAACTTCTTCCCCTTCCCCAGAAATTCTAACTGGATACAATTTACTGAATGTTTTACTGTTCATTATTAAATCTTTTTTTTTTTTCCTGCCATGCATACTCATAAAAACAATTTAATTCATAAAATACAAGTGTAGGATGGGTGAGAAGTAAGACGAGGGACTTCAGGTCATTATTCAGGGTTTATTTGTGGCCGCAGAACATACTGCCTAGCTACAAGTCATAGCAGAGCATGCTTTACACCCTCTCCACTTACGTTGTTGGGGTGTTCTCCCAGAAGAGCCAGGCCAGCACAAGACCATATATCTCAGGGCTTATCCACCCCACCCACATGGCATGGTCTGGATGGATTAGCTGAGGTCTTGGCTCGAAGCTTTTCTAATACCTGATTATTGGGAGAAACTATCTCCTCATTAAGATACTGATCTTCATCTTCACAGAAATCAGTTTTGAAATGGAAGCAAGAATATAAAATTAGAGCAGGGTCTCTGCAGAGGTATTGTGCCCCACTAGATGCTCATCCCAAAACATGGATGCTATCTTGTCACAGGCCAAGGTGGATGCACTGCCCAGTCTCTCACAAACATTGTAAGGAACAAGGATACAGAAAGAAAACCGCATGAAGATATCAAAGGAAACTTTCTGCAGAGCTACCCTAGAAAGCTCTGCTTTGGGAGAAAAATGCCTTGGGATTGTTTGCAGAAAACATGGGCCTTTTAACCCAACAAGTTAAACAGACAAAAGGAACTGCTAAAGCAAACACTGCTTTTCCAAAAATGTTCCATAAATTCAGCGACTGGTTATACACACTGCTTGTTCCCTCTGGCCAATTTTGCAAAAATTCATATGGGAATGTATGGGTTTACTGATGAGTTTTCTAGAAATCTCAAATATTTATTAACAGTGCACACAAAGGTATGAACACAGCTTACATATCCTGAACGCAGAAAAGAGTACACAGCTGTTCAGAAATACAGCCATCAGCTGTCAACTGTCCCGCTGCTCTTTGATAGTATGAAAGTACATTTAGGACTTTAGATAGAAAAAAAAAAGGGGCAGCCAAAACAAATAGCATCAGGATTTTCAACCTAATTCATGAAAGTAAAACTATCAAGTATTCCTGACCACAGAAATGCAGAAATGAATAGCAATAACCGGGGTAATTTTATTACCCACAGGCAGTAAGAGGCGTTGTAAACACTCTAACAGCACATTCATCTCCTGCAATAAATTAGGGATCGACAAAAAGAAATTGAATTTCAAAGATAAATGATAGAAAACGATGTAAATTTTACTTGGAGATGTAAACAAACATATCATTTTATATAATTACACATGTAAACCTCTAATTTAGGAAGGGTGTATTCTGATCTAAATGAATGATACTTCATTGAACAAGAGAAAAAAACCACCAGGCAAGCCTGTGCAATTACGTGAATGACTGCTGCCTTATTGTTTTTCCGGAGGTGACAGTGAGTGAAATGACCTTTACGAAACAAGCTAGGTATAAAAACTGATTGCTTTTAAAAACAGTTATGTTTTCTAATGTGTGGTTATGTCTGAAAAAAAGTAAAGAAGCTGAAAAAAAACCCTTTTTATTCCTTCTTAGTTGGCCCTTCTGTCTCTCATGAGACTTCTCTTAGATTTTCGCTGAAAATACCAAAACTCCACACAAAATGCACAGCAAGCATTTACTTCAATGAAGAATTTGCATTACGCCTTTAAAGGTACCTTTTGGCTTTTTTTTTTTCTTTTGTTGTTTTTCTTAAGTTATGTTTAAAATGGCAATATGGTGTGACAGTCTATTCTGCCTTGTGGAACAGAGGATTCAAAGGGACTTCCCTTTTTCCCTTCAAAAGTCAGCAAGTGCAGACCTCAGCTCCCACAGGCAAACCCACCAGGTACACATTCTCACAAATATTTCTCTTCTTTCTAAGAGGTCAGGTTCTCTGTTCCCATATAGCTGCTGGAAGGCTGTTTCTGAACGTGACCGCTCTCACGGTTAAGATAAATGTGTTTCTGGGTACTTCACACCTATTTCTTCTTTTGCCTTCTGGCACTGGGAGGGCCAGGGAGCAAACCTGGGCCATAGACCCCCATCACTCACAGCTTTCTCCCTGGCTCTGTCTTCAGCTGCAGCTCCAAGACAAATCTGCTACAAAGGGGAGGTGACTGTGCTGTGTGGACATAAGTCAGTTGATGCCACTTTGCTTACCAGCAGTGTGGAGACTAATAATATACCTCTCAGCCTTTATTTTGGTGAACTAAACAAAGCAAGCTCCTTCAGCTTCCTCTCACCTAATGAATTTTCCAATGCCCTTCTTGCATTGCAGTTCTAGCATGCTCTCATCCCCCCTAAGCCTATGCATGGAGGCTGAACACTGTGCTCTAGATAGCATCTCCACAGGCCCCACTTTGAGCAGAGAGAGGCAGTCTTGTTGTTAGTCCCCAGATGCACTGTTTCCTTCACTCTGCTAATGAATCTCATCCCATTTCTGCTCCTTGAACCCTCAGGTATTCTTTCCTTCTTCTTTCTTCCCCAGACCCTCCTGTTTGGATGATGCCTGCTAATTCTGGTTCAGAGAAAACTCTCAGTTTTGAAGCTGGCATCCTTGACAGAAACACAAAACAAGATCATTTGTCTAGCCAATACTTGGAAATAATTTGTTAACGTGTGCCCTTCAGCATGCAAATTCCTCTTTCAAGACTCATCACTTTTATTTCCTCTTTAGCCAGACCCATATGCACATATCAATTCTCCTATTAATCTCCATGTCCTCATGCCTCATAAATTCTGCAGGGCAACCATATCAAATGCATTACTGAGGTCCATGTGGATGACACATACAGCATTTCTTAGAACATCATTTATCTTATCAATGACATCAAGATAGGCTGGTACAATTTGCTTTTGGTAAACAAATGTGCACGTTTATCCCATTTTCAGTGTATTGCAATGTTTTTAATTCTACTCTCCTTCTAAATACGTTCAGAAGCCTTGCAGATGACAGAGGTCAAGCAAAAAGTTCTGTGACCACAAGGCTTGCTCTTCACCCTGCCCTCCTGCCTGCCTGCTCTGTACCACAGATATTTTATTTGTTATCTCCCAATTGTACACTTCAGCTCCAAGATTAGACAATACCCTTCAGTAAGTTACTGGCTACAGGAGTTCAGTTTAAGGTGCTGGTTCTTTCACATTTCTGGAATGGAGATCATCACAGTTATTCTTACTTGCTAAAAGAGTGATGTCAGTGAGCTGGGTTTGGCCAGACAGAAGCCAAATCCCAAACAGCTCTGGACAGCAGGACAGTCTGCAAAGCTGCCTGTGACATCCCACAGCCACCGCTGGATCCGGGTCACTTTGGACCCTAAGCAGTGCCTGAACTCAGGTGGGATGAAGCCAGTGCTTCTGCCAGCCCAGAAAGCCTCCCCTCCCCAATGATCCCTCAGGACAGGGTGACAGCCACCATCAAGCACACAGTCTCCAACCCACAGTTGCAATTTTTAAATGAAAAGCCTGATAACACCCAAAGTGCCCAGGCTGCACTGGCTCCTTCAGCACAACTGAAGGGCAATTTCACCTCGGTGTCATCGTTGCCTGAGTCCTTGTTAGGGCCCTAATGCTGTGAAACAACTGAGCAAATGCCCTTGAGGGAGTGTCATGCAGGGGCTTAGCTTTCCTAAAAGACTTCACATGGAAGTTCACCGTCTGTGGGATACAGGGTTTTTAAAGCTCAGATCCCTTATTTAGGCTTAAATGAATACATAAGAATAGAAATAGCATTCATATCTTCTTTTGTTTTCTTCCCTTAAGAAATGCAGTGCTGCCTAAAAACCTAACTGTTAATAGGATGCCTCGGTGCAGATTTTAACGTCCCCCTGCATCGCTTTAATTTTCAGGGAGAAATTACAGAATTCTATTTGGGTTATAATTAGCATGTAATTATTACTTGCAGGAATAGCTATAAATATATATAACTGGTGGCTAGCTTAGTAACCAGCGCACATAATCATTATACAATTTTCTTTAATTTTTTTGTGCACAAAGGCTTCATAATTCTGCAAAAGTGACAACAGAGCCTAACTAGACTCCAGTTATAATTTATGCTAATTAATTTCACTGTTTGCAAGAAAGAAGACTTATATAACATGGGCGGTGGGGGTAGGTGGTGCCACTTTCAGTGGAAAGGGGCTATGCAAATATTCCGCATCTCATCCTGCACATTGAGTCTTCTTCAATCTTTTTCTTTGGCATGTTATGATATAACAACAAAGGCAGGAAAAAATAATAATAACAAAGTCTCCATGTATGCTTTTGTATAACAGATGCATAGGTCGCAGCACGATTAAGTCCTGGTATTTTCTTTTCTCCGTTGTGGAGGAGGTGTGGAGGTGTGCAGGGCACAGCTGTCAGTTTTAACTTCTCATCTAGACGCCCTCAATACCTTTTAAAGAGAAATGGTTTTGCATTTTTCCACATACACCCTCAATAAGTGCTGTTCTTGACAATAGGAAAACAAGCCTGCTTTTCTCCCAACTGCGCTCGGAAGAAAGGCGTTGATCCTTCATTACCAGCGATTGTCTCCAGCTCAGCAAAGCCCAGCGCTGGGAAAGCAGCGCCTTGTGCTAACTGCAGATTCCCCAGGTCAAGTAAACCTCATCTTCATCTCCAATAAAAAATGATTCACTGGCGAGGTGACCTTCCTGATCCAGATGCAGCACACAGAGCTGCAGAAAGAAGCCTCATAGAAAAGATATATGGCCTTGTTTGATGACATACAACTCACAGATAGACCTATGTATATCTCAGCACTCTTAAGACCCACTGCCCTTCCCAAGGTGGTCTCCTGCCTAGGAAACCATACTGAGACACCTCTGTTTGGTTTCCAGCTCACCCTTTGTCTTGATCTGTAACCTTCCATGTGACATTTGATGTCCCTGTGCTTCAGTTTCTCCTCCCATAAAACTGGGATAATTGATATCTTTCTCCGTAAAGTGCCTTGTGATCAAAAAAGAAAAAAAACACTCGTGTAAAAGTAAGGCATTATTATTAACTAACAACCTCATAAAGCTCAGTCATATCAGCACTATGCATTTTCCAAAATTTATTGTTAAAGAAGTAAAGAAAATAATTTATTTAAAGAATGACATGAATCCTTCTGCTTTCTAGGGTTTTCTGCTTTCTTTCTTCACTCCTCCATGCAGGGTTTTATTTAAATTCTTATCAATGGGAAAAGTGTGGTTTCAGCTTCGACACCCCACTATAGCGGCTCAGCACAAAACAAATAGCAAAAATGCACAGCAAAACTGGAACAGTTTCTCTGCAAAATATGGCCAGTACCTCAGCCTTGCTGAGCAGCTGTCAGAGCCGAGTGGCAATACAGGGGGTCCTGAGCACCAGTATATCTCTGGCCAAGGAAGAGCAGCAGAATCAGTTGTTTGCAAAGAGCTCTCACTTAAGCACCAAATGAGAGGTGGGATCCTTAGGCTGAGCTCTTTCCACATGTACAGGCAGATGGAGCAGAGGAAGGACAAGCAGACCCAAGTTCAGCTGCTCAGTCTGGGGGCTCAGCAGCACCCCAAGCACTGTACCCTGCTGGCCGCTTTTTAAAAATGGCACCAATTTATTTATGACCCCCAGAGAGACTGAGGAAGAACCTGAGGGGACTGGGATGAGAGTATAGAGGGCATGGAGGAACTAGAAGATACACAGAAGTGGGAGGATGTGAGTGTGCATCAGTCCTGTGAGAATATGCCAAGCAAGTCTTTGCCACTGGTGGGGCTGATGACAGAGGAGCAAGGGCACGGTATCACCAAATGAATGAGGATGGAGTGGTCCTACTACCAGGACTGCTTTTGGGACAGAAGATGCAGGAACAACCAGACGCTGCAGCATGCTGCTGCTGGAGATGCTTCAGCTGCAGGGACAAACACCACCACTTGCTTTTATCTTCTGCCCAAAGCCCAGACTTGTTATTTTTATCTAACACTGCACATACACTCCTTTTACTGCTCCATCTTCTTTCTACTTTCTACGTTCTCCTTTCTACTCTTTGTTAGTGAACAAGTCTTCATACCCCAGTTCTTCACCCTCTGAAGTCTGCAGATGATGATGTTCACCCACCTGGAAGAGGGCTGCATGCGACTTGACCCAGGCCTCACCTGTGCTTCTCTACTGGTCACACTAATGGAGCTCTGAGGTCCTCCTGGCACTACACGACAGAACCATGGGCCCAATCAGCAACCGAAGCTACTTCTCTCTTCTTTCCAACAGAGTAAGTCAAGTTTCCTTCTTAGCTGACTCTTGTAAAGATCCCTACAGAAATATTAAGATGGATATGGGTGAAGTAGGAATGGAAACATATGTGTGTGAAAGCACCAGGAGAAATAACAGTCAGGTTTAAAAGAAAGCTCTGTGTCAATAAACCAAGGAGATAACTGTCAGCAGGCAAAGTGGTAAACTGAGGAATGTGCTGTTTACATCTGGGCAGAGAGCTCTGATAAGGTGCCAGCACTGATGACCTGTCAGCAGAAGACCTGCGGTCTGATAACAGAAGTAGGGCAACAGGGTTACTGGACATCACAAATACCATCATCCTAAGAGAAAGACAGATGACAGCCCTGAAGATATCAAAGATGAGAGATGAAGACAACAGGCTGTGATTTACAGAGATGGAAGCAAGCAAGCTTCTGACACAAAGATATCCATTAATTCCTAAATGTTTTAAAAGACCTGTCCAAACTCAGTTCATTGTCAGTCAAGAGGAACCCAAGAGACATAGTGAGGATTTCAGTTTTGCAAGCAATTTATCTTGGCCACAGCAATTGGACACACATGCCCCAAGTGTGAAAGTGTAAGCAGGTAAAACCAACTTAGAGAACAAGTTAAATAAAATAAAATAAAATGCCCTTCTCCCTTCAGAAGGCCTCAGACTGGGTTTTGTGACATTTACCTTTGGCACTCTTATTTCAGCTAGTTATAATCTAGACAACTTTTCTACAGCTTCTCCATAAAATGGATGCCACGTTTAACTATCCTGCTGACCACAAGCTGAGGAGAACCATGAGGATAATACACACACACATTGTGAAATCTATTCTGTGCTAACCTATCATGACTCAAAAGCTAGTTGTTATTGCACTACTGGATACAAAGGCTCTGAAGCAGAGTGGGATGCTTGGTGTGCTCATTTGCATCTCATTACCCAGCATGCTCTTCCTCCTCAGAGCTATTTTCATAGCGGCATTGTTGTCCGAGCCCTGGGAACAAGTGGAAAGATTTGGTGACTTTGGATGCATGCAGTTCTTTTCTACTTACTTTGCTCCCCCTTAACAATGAAAGGCCTTGCAAAGTGGTGAAAATTAATAATTTTTTCCATTTTTAAAGCTCTATGGGTGTTTTTTTTTTTCCAGTGGTTTAAGCTTTCAGGAGCAAATCTTGAATAATAAATAAGACTACAGAAATGTGAGCCTAATGTTCCTCTCCACAAAGTACTCAAGCATGAAGGTTTTGATCTCAGAGTAAGAAATGAGATTGAACTTCCTTCTGATTTAAGTTTCGTTTGTACAAAGAACCTATTCCAGCAAAATGTGATTGCAAGCTCATCATTCAGTGAAGGGCAAGTATCTTCAATCACAATCCAGTAAGATCAGCAGCTTTCTGTGTGTGTTACAAGCCTCAGCAACAAGAACTGAACATACTGGCTTCTGTCATTGTCTACCTCTAAGACTGTGATGATTTCGCCCTGTCCAATTCATCTCAAAAGCTGTAGCTTCCAATTAAAAGTATAAGTTGTCAGCCAGAATAAGTGCCTACCATTTGAGCCAGAGCAGTTTCGGTTTCTGGCAGTTGTACTGCATCAAAGGGTTGATTTACAGATCAGTTACAATTTTTTATCCAATAGTAAAGGGAATAAAACTGCCTTAAACACAGGACTCAAAACAACACTAAGTTACTTAGGCTTTCCATAACTTTTGGTATGTTTTGTAAAGTTGGAAATAAAAATTCATTCCTCAATGACTTTATAGTTTTTCAGAAGCACCTCAAAAATAATAAAAAGGAATAAAATCCAGGAAAGTCTAAGAACCTCAACATCATATTCTTTAACAACATCTATCACACAAAGATTACATTGTACTCCATAAATGTCAATGAATTCAGCATCAAAAGACAGTGTGAGGTTTGGAGTTAGCTGCTCCACAGGTTAAACAGATTTCTCTCGTTCTACAGATAGGGAATCTTAGCTATAAAATTAAAAATGTGTTGAAGACTGGTGCAAACCACAGCAGAAGCACATTTATAGCTCTTATCTTCAGTCTCTCCAGTTTCTGTTTTAAGAATGAGATCAATTTTGAGATTCCTCTTTGGGATAAAAAGTGGACAGTATGGGTAAAAATCATACAAATACATGACAGAAAATCTCCAGATAAGAAACCACTGGTGAAAAAAAAACAATGGGTTTTTAAGGCTAAGGCTCAATAAGTCCTTAAAACATTCAGAGCATTTGCTGCAGGAGGCTGAGTGGCATTTCACAGCAGGATTGTGTGACGATGCTTTTAGTGTTTGTGCTGTACAACCCTTGATGAATCAATTAGGCATTTTCACTCACCAAGTTATTCGTTTTACTAGCAGCATTGTTTTTGCAGCAGTAGCACAGCCCTAAGTCTAGAAACTGGTCCTGTAGGATCCAAAAGGATCAGGTTATAGTTGTTGTAGGTCCCCAGGATGTGCTTGGTGAAATTAAACCAAACCCAGAGATATCAGGCAAATGGATTAGGTATTGAAAACATTTTAAGATGCAGAAAATGACTGCCAGCTTCCTTAAAACCCCAACTTAACTCTAGCAATCAGCTTGGAGCCAATGTGTTGGGGTATCACGGAGATGTGCAGGTACTGGGAGGAGAGACTGGAGATTGAGTGGCAGCTGGGACGGGGTTCCAGGGGCCAGGACAGGCACAGACCTAATCACATGAACAACCAAACACACATCCCATCAGTATTCCATGCTATTTGGCTACAGCAGGACACAGAGCTGAGCACACCGTTAGCACCCAGACAATTCTGGTCGCTGCTGCACCAGGTGTGGTGGTGGTGGGGCACACCAGGGCTGCACAAAGACCTGCTGCGGCTGTTTCTCTTCCATAGGCAATGCTTGTACGAGCAGGCAGAATTAAATCCAGGCAGAATGGCAACAGGGCAAAATAAGGAAATTACAAACAGTAGTTCATCACAAAGTGAAGTGAGCAACAGTTTACTAGAAGTTCACTAAGGCATGCTATGCCTGAAAATAATTTTGCTTTGTCAGTCATAGGAAGGAAGACAAAGAAGAAAGATTAAATGCCTTTTTAGTAACTGGATTAAATGTCAGTAAGTTTTCCTGAGTCACACCACTAAAGCCCCTCTCAAAGCCAAGGACTAGTGCAGGTGCCCCTGATCAGAACAGGATCCTGGTTCAGGAGTACAGGTAGCATCACTGCACTCACCTGCATCTTTCTTCGTTGACAAATACCCCCGTATGGGAAAAGGAAAGAACCGGACACTTCTTGAGCATGATTTATATGGTTTATTTTAGATATCCAAGCTAAGAAGAGATAAAATGCAGCTTAGGGGTGTCTATCTCTCCAGTCACTATACAGGCAGTTTACCAAACTAGCTCAGGTGCAGATGCCTATGGAGTTTGATAAGGGGAATCCCACCCTCTGCGTCCCAAGAGATAAAAAACAGCTGGCAGAGGAGGGAAGCAGAAGGGGATTGTCCCGTGCTCCCAGATTTGGGGCTTTCAGAGTGGCCTTACGGCATAAATTAGTGCAGCCCCAGAAACTCCCTGGGAGCTGCAAAGCAGCTCTGAATCGAATCCCTTATTATTTTAGGCTACATCATGCTCTCTCCCATCACTGATATTTCTGCCCACTGGACCCTTTCTGTGTCTGTGTGCAAGGTGTGGGTCAGGAGGGACCTCTTCCATCCTGCAGCTCCAGCAGCTTGTTCATCCTCTGGCCAGTAGAGGTCAAGGAGGACCCCTGTGACCCCTATTTCTGCTGCGAAGATAGTTTCAACTCTCTATTCAATTTTATTTCTAGGTCAAGATAAGAATGATAGATTAGGAATAAAAATAGCTGAGCGTTCAGTCTGGAAGCTGTTGTGCTGTTCTTCTGGACCCCAGACAGCCAGCTGCCTCTAGCTATGCCAGTTATTGATTTTTGTACCAAAACATTTACACTGGCACAACCCCTAGTGAGTGCAATTATGTGGGCATAAAGGTGCTTTATACTAGCATAGATTATGAGATAAACAAGCTCATTTATACCGCTGTAACTGCATTCACTTCAGGGTATTTGTACCACTTTAATGATACCAGCGTAGTTAAAGCAATGCAACTTGTGTCTACAGACAAGACCTCAGCCTAATGGTAATTAACACAGACATTTCCAGCCACCCTGAGCAGCCGAGGTTTATGTTAGAAATAGGAACTGACCCATAACAATTTGCAACTGTATCAGAAACCTCTATAAAACAGCTCTACCTTCACTTGCTTTTGCCACATTTGCAGGAAAGATGTTCTAGCAGGAGGCCCCAAGAGCTAAAAGTTGCCGATGACCACTTTTCTCTTGTGTCTGGACAGGGAAACAAAAAATAATCAATTCCGCCAATGGCATTTTGCTGTGAAAGAGCCAAGCTGGCACAAAAGCGCTGCCAGAAGTGGTGGTTAACCCCGCGCTACCCTTATCGCTCTGTGTTTGGAAGCAGCGAGCAGCACACGGAGGGGCTTTGCCGCCTGTCGCTGGGGCTGGCATCAGCCCTGTTGGCTCAGGCACGGCTTTTTGGGGCTGCGCGAGCATCGTTCATCAGCCCCGGCCCTGCGCGGGCCCATTAGGTGGGGCCCCAGCTGCCAGCGCCTGGGCGACGCGCGGGGAAGGGATGTGCCAAAGTGCTCGGCCTTGCTTGGCGAGAGCTTCGGATGGACATCATGATTATGTCGGATGGAGTATGTGTCAGCGTGTCCTGGGAGAAGTTGTGCCCTGCACGGTATGTAACGTGATAAAGGGAAGGAAACAACCCCCAGAAACCAGCCCCCCCCTCTCCCACAGAATCCCTCCACGGGTTAAACTTAACTCCAAAACACAGAAAACCAGATTGCGCTTTCCACTGAGACTGGATTTGCCAAGAGGCTGCTGAACCCATCAGTGAGATAACGGGTAAACATTTTGCTTAGTTGCATACTCCTGGTCTCTTTATCGCTTTTCCCTGAATAATACTAGAACAATCTCATGGGAAACTACAATAAATTCCTTGTCCAGAAACCACGAGATTCAATAAACAAGGGGCTGTCAATGCAGACACGCGGGAACGCTGCCATGCGACGGGGAACTGAGGCACGGAGGGGCTCGGTGACTTGCTTAAGGTCAAACCCATACGTATGCATGGAGAAGGCAAGACCGAAGCTCCACCTGCGGCAGCAAGGACACTGACCAGGCACACAGACTCCTGATTTCCAACCATCTTCCACTTCCCCAAATGTCTGAGTAGGTCACGCAACATTAGAATAAAGAAAGTGCATGTATCATTTAAAATATATAGGGCATAAATATGCAAAATACCTAACAAAACTGACACATATATTAAAAAGCTTTGGGTGAAATATGAAAAAGTTCCATTTGGAGGCGTCACATTTTTTCCTTAGGAATGAAGAGGGGAAAACAAAAAAACCCTTGATTGTACAGGAAGCAAACCTGTAACTGAAAACGCAGCAATTCTGTAAACACAAAACATCAGATGGGACTCATCTTGAGATTAAGACACCTCTATTTTGGTGTCTACATGAGAGGTAGGGGACTCATCAGTACTCAGTTGCCTACACGCAACCATCTTGGGCTTAGGGCCTTTCTCCCAACCCTCACCGGAGTGAGGTGGCCCTCCTGCAGGTCTTGTGCATCTGTCAGCCCTGCGGATGCTCAGGTGTCCGAGAGCTCCTCATTTAGCACCACATGCCTGTGTCTAGGCAAGCCGTCAAGCCCCCAGTTTGAGGGAGAAAAGAAAATGTTACCTTGCGTGGTGTATCATGTTCCTGGCCATGTGATGACAGGGGCTGCAATGGAGCACCTCCCACTGAAGAATGATTTAGGATCCTGCTTTTGGCAACCTTAATTTCCTTTTCGTCCTACATGGCCTGTTCTCTGGACCTCATCTAACATAGAGCTGTGCTAATTCATACCTTCCTATACTGCTCGCCACCACTGATAGACTCCCTCACAAATGTTTTTGACAAAATTGGGCATCAAATGAAGTGCTTTTCTCACTGAATCTCAGCTTTCCAACACTTTTTTTTTCTGAAAAAAACCCCACACCTCTTCATTACAGTGTTTTTAATTTCCATATTTTTCTCTAAATTTAGGAATTTGGATTTGAAGATCCCACCGTGATGTCTAAGTGATATAGTGTAAGTTCCCACAGCCCTTGTATCCCAAAAGCCCAAGAGGACAAAAACTGGTGCTCAGAAGAAACAGTCTGAGGGGGTTGCCCATCCCAGAGGACTGCAACCTGCAGAAAAAGCGGCTGGACTGCAATTCTTGTAAGAGTAATGAAATATTTTAAATGTTGACTTTTCACTAAAAAAAATTTGAATTTTTACATGTCAGTTTTAACAGGAAAAAAGATGCAGGCTTTCATTCGCTTTATACCGTGATACATAATTTTGTGGCATGTCACCAACTGAAAATCGTCCTTGCAAGAAGGGATTTCTTGGCTGACCCATATTTGGTTCCTGTAGCACTGTCATCCCCTGACTGTGCAATATGTCCAACTCAGAAGGACTGTGGAGCTGAGTCAGACCCTAACCAGCTCTTGAATGAGCGGGTGCTCAGGGCTGCAAACAGGTAGATATATTTTTTCCTGTCCTTCTCAGCATGTAGCCACCACCAACAGCAGCTCCTGAGTGGGACCTGCTCAGTGCTTTCCTGCCCTCCTACCTGATGGGGAGAGGCGAAGGACAAGGGACTGGGAGATGCATCAGCCACAGAAGATGCTGTGTCCCCATTCTTGTTCCACGCTGCCCCTTCCACAGGAATAATGCTTAAATGAAGTTGTTTGATGACTCTATATTAAAATATCTTCTATCTGGAAAAAAAAAAAACCTTTCCCGTAACTTTGTGAGAGCTACACCATGGCAACACTGTGCTGTCACAGGAAGAGAATTAATATTTCAACTGATATGAAGCCAAACACCGCACAGGATGGAAGTCATCTTGTCTAATTTTAGTTAAGCAAATCTGGGTGTCCTGGCTAAGGCTGTAATTTAAGTTTCTGCTGTAAGGGGCACAGGAGGGGCTGAACAGCAACGGGATTGCAGCTCCCCCTGCACTGCCTCCCTGCCTACACGCCTGCCTTAGCACAGACACCTAACTGAAACGGTGACATTGAACCAGGTCAATCCCATCCTTCATGGCCAGCGACACCACCACAAAAAGCTGTCCTCACCACTCCTTGCTCTTCTCCACTTTCTTCCCTCGCCCACTCAGACAAACTCCGTACGACTGTGGGCAGCAGTGTGCTTGTATTCAGAAGTTTTGGTTTCTTTTGGCAATTCAGTCATGAGGTTTAACTGTTTATACGGGAAGACTTAATGAGTACAGTTACTTGTGTGAAAACACAAGCATCTGTGGTTGTGATTATGGCTAAATTCAGACCGGAACTTCAGCTGTGAATAGTTTATTATCTTTTCCAAATTATTAAATCGCATCCCCTAATTATAAACGGTTTATTTTGAAAAGTCTGAAAAAGGTGACCTGCACCTTGCAGGCAGGAGCGTGCTTTCCTTGTGACCTTCCTGTCACTCAGAGCATAACGATGCAGAAATAATTAGGAAATTCCCTCCGATGTCACCTCTCAGATTGTTCTTGCCGCTCCTTGAGCCTGTCATCGCGCTGCCGCCTGCTCTCGGTAGTCGCTGCTGGCACAGGACGTGCTCTTACCACGCTGCATTATTAGCAAGCTGTCAGACACCGGCAACTCGCAGCCCGAGTGCCAACACAGAGAGAGTTATAGGGGTAATAATGTTGGGCGTTAGGTAAAAATAACTGAACTTTTGGAATAATAATAATAAAAAAAAAAAACAGACAAATACTAGTCTTTGGTTGAATGCTGTTTGGTTTCCCTCCCCACGCCAAGCTTCGGAGTGAATTTACGAGGTGGACACAAGCTGATGTTGAAGAGCAGTAAATTATTTGCAAAGCCTACAAGGGTTGTTGTTGTTGTTGTTGGGGGGTACTGCTGTGTTTTAATTGCTTTTTATGGGCTGGATAGTGCCTGCAAGCCAAGCTGAGAAGGACTTGAGCACAACCTGCCCCGCACGGAGAGGAGCTCCAGGAGGCACCATGACCTGCTCCTGCAGCCCGGTCAACCCGCGCTTGCCCATCGTGTCGCGGAGGCCGTCACCCACCGCGGGCCTGTGCTGGTGACACAGCCGGCACCACTCCTTCTGCTTCAGCTTCCCACAGAGTCTGGAGGAAGGAAGAGGAGCTGCCAGCGTGGTCCCCATCCACCTGCATGGGGACACAGTAGGGGATGATGACCCCCCTGCATGCCCGGCCTCGTATTTCAAGCAGCCTGCAAAGGAGGGGGGGATTCACACTCTCCTGTAAAATAATATCCATCACAAGTCAAAGTCCAGCTGTCAAACATTCCTCTATACCATCTTCCCCTACATAAGGAACAGCCTCTCAGTTCAGTTTTCAACCTAACACCTCATTCAAATCTCTCCTGAAGCCCATAAAAAATCTGTGAAAGGCTGTAAATATTTCAAGAATAACTCCAAGTTACTTCCCTTTTACTAACTTCCCAGCTTATCCTTTCCTCCGCCTCTCTTGTTTCTCTTGTAAACCCAGGATACGGGAATACCATCAATGTGTAGCAATGATGATTGTTCCAAGTACTACAAAGACAACAGGATAATAAAACAATTTACAAGCAAGTTGAAACATTTAGCAGCTGACCTGCTCTCTATGCCTATGAAATCAATCCCAAATCTTCCCTCCTACAACAACTGTAGCTTAGGAATTTGTTTGGTTACGGTACTTCACTTCATAGTGCCTGCTTCCAAAACACCAAACGCAAGATTCATTTACATGACATAGGAAGCTGGACAACATCGGTGTCACTTCCAGCAACAACGGAGAAATACATTTCTGGAACATTTATCTCTTGCTTACACAAACGATCAATACTTGATTTGAAAGTATCATTTTAGCCACCACCAATTTTTTAAACTAGCACTTAGGATAACACTTTCACAAATGACTCTCCTGGTATCGAAGACCTATCTTACTGAAATGAGCAAAGGTTGGGTAGATGCTGAACCCCTAAGAGACAAATGGTAGTTCCCCTCACCAAAACATCTTTGAGAAAGAAGATAGTGAACAATATACTGGATGTGTCTGAGCCAAACTTTAATTTGAATTTTGGCTCTGCCATATAAACTCACTAGCCAGTTGGCAAAAGGATAAACCATCAGTCATCTGTGCCCATTTTGTCAAATCTCATCACCTTTCTTAATACAGACGTAAGATTTGATGTCCTGATGGGACCTTTGC
Organism: Anseranas semipalmata; assembly: GCA_013399115.1. Taxonomy (NCBI): domain Eukaryota; kingdom Metazoa; phylum Chordata; class Aves; order Anseriformes; family Anseranatidae; genus Anseranas; species Anseranas semipalmata. Next base: position 938,822 of record VXAA01002382.1, read on the forward strand.
AAATCAGAGCCAAAGGCCAAGGTAAGTAATCACAGGTAACCAGGGCTTGCATATGCTGAGCTGCACAAGGCTCCACTGCCTTCCACATCCATGCAAGGTCCACACAAACATCTAGGTCAAACTATTGCCAGAAACTATAAAAGACTGTGGCCTTGAATGGCAGCAGCACATCAGCATGCTGACAATGTCTACGTCTGAGCCAGCTTGCCAATCAAACAAATCTATCTGCACCTGAAGGAATCATAGGTAATTGAAGTTAATGCTCAGCAGGATGATTTGCGTTATTATACTTCTAGGCATAAGGTACAAAGCTGTATTTCAATATTTCATATAGTTTTTAGATGTAATAATTTGGAGTGCTTCAAACAGAGGTATCTTAAAAGGTCAGTTTTTTAGAAGACTGAAGAACAGCATCTTCTGAAATCAGATCCCCGCTCATTATTTCATTTTGGGTGCCCCTAAACTGAAGTAACTATTTTGCTTTTCAAAATCTGTCTGAATTTAGTTAACGACTTTAAATTAGGATAGACAATACCTGTGTGTTTACATTTAGCACTTGGGAAAAACTCTTAGGAGTCAATCCTATCTGTTAAATTCCTCTCTTCATGATGAAGTCAGGTGCAGATTTTACCAGATACAGCATCGCTGTCATTAACCACTCAATGAGAGTTTGTACTTTTTGATCGATGCTTCGCAACCACATGGTGACATCTCTGGCTGCAGATCAAAGCCCACGGGGAAGGACTATATTCTGAAGGACTACTATCTGATACAGAAGAGTGGGCTTACTTCTAGAGCCACTTCTTCACATGTCATGCTTGTGACTTCAGCTGAGAGAGGTCAAGGCAAGAATGTCCACCTCTGCAGGCAACAGAAAAATGGAAGGAAATCCACTGCTGCCAAAGGAAGAGGAGATACAAAAGCTGAAAGCTCCTGAGTGATCTCTACAGACATTGAGGCAACGTAAGAATCTGGCTGCCGCTGCTCTTTAGATAACCTGGGAAGCAGGTAAAATGGGGCAGAGTGGGGTAAAAGAGCTATAACTATTGGTCCTCTTTGGGTAGAAAAGGCAGGATTCCAGACAAGAAAAATAAGAACATAACTCTACACACGTATATATAACACATGAAATAACAGAGCTCTAAGGCTATAACCTTTGTAGGTCTTGTGGGGAATATTAGACTTCTCTGCTGAATGAGGATGGGAGGAAAGCAAGGAGAAGCAATGGTGACGGGTGGCCTCTCCACACATGAGGCAGCTGATGGATCAGATAGACCTGTCTGACTCTCCTACGGAGTGGAAGTTAAGAAAATATTACAACCATCTGTACCTGATACACCTGTCAGAACATGATGTGTCCAGTTAGTCAGTGATCAGGCTGACAACTGCATCAGCTTCTCCTTCGCATGGGTAGCTCTATGGAGTAATCAAAGCTGCTGTCAACTAGAAGCCATCATTTAAATTTGGGTATCAAGCACATCATTTCTCAGTAGTTTCACAGGCACCCTGTTCAGTGCCTGTTTGCAAAGGAGATATTTTCTCAGCATAAGTTTATCTGAGAGCTACACTTCTGCTTGCCCATCTGGTCTTATGAGATAATTCTTGGGCATCTTTTGTTCTCCTTATTCCTAATGCACTCTTTGCTTGTTTAGTTAAGCTGAGGAATAACTCAATTTATTCCGCCCTCAAAAAGAAATATTAAAGAAATCTACTTGTTCCTCTGAAGATGATAAGCTATCCCTTTGAAAATGATAAGCTATTTCTTTTGTAGACAAAAATTAAAAATGCCATGAAAAATCCCTATGGCATTAATATGTCTTCATGTTTACACAGCTAACAGCTAAATAGGAGGTCAATGTCTCCTTCTGGCAGTATCAGTTTTCGTGGACAGTATCTTCGTATCCCATCAATCTCTTTCCACTAAAGACTGGACTATCAAGAGGAGTAACCAAAAGTCCATCCCCAGTGCCAGGAACACAACTTTCCATATCTGCCTTCCTACAAAAATAAATCTTAGCTAAGATAGAGTTTGCACTGGGGATCAGAACAGCATATAAGAATGCACTATTAATTACCAATACCGTAAAGACACCAAGGCAGTTGTTCAGTGCAATACCACATACTCAAGAGACTAAAAGGAAGGATTTAAACAAACTTGGCTCTGAGCTTCCACATTTACACATTTTTCAGTCTTTGCACAGAATATTTTCTTTCTCTCTCACACATAAGGAAGTAAAAAGTGAGTGACTTGTAGCCATACTGGAGAAGTTTTTTTGATTTTTCAAGAGGACAAAAAAGTAATTTATGCTTGCACCCATGAAAGTGAGGATCTACCATGGCTAGATGATCTAGCTACCTCACTGAAAGCTACTTAGGGGTTCTCTACCCAATGCTGTAATTACATTTGCATCCACCTGGGCAGTAGGGAAAAGGTGGAGAGAAGCAGAAAGGAAGACCGGTGCAGAAAACAGGCTGAGTTACAGCTGCGCTGCAGGTCTTCCATACGGCAAATCCTTTTGCAACCCTGCAAGGGCAGCTCCCGCAACCAGAGCCACTGAGCTGTTAAAAGCTCAACTCATCTTTCCAAAGGGGGCAGAACTAGAGTTTAGGAGATACTACTCTCTTCCTCCATCTGAAAATATATTAATCCTCACATAATGCAGAATACTCTGCAGGTAATCTTTACCGATTCAGGACCAAAATATGAGATGCAAGTTTGAGAAAAGCAGTAGGTGGGGCAGCATATCTCAAGATTGGACTCAGCAGCATTAATATAAATTTAGGAACCAAAGCAATGGAAAGGTGATTGAATGAAAAATAAAATAATCCCAAATGTTTAGGTTTTGTAGGGAAACTGTTCGGTAAGATTTACAGTGTAATAATGTAGCTGAAGACTAGCTTAACTCCACTGACTCCAATGCCGCCACTTCCCATTCGTGCTATTGTAACTTGGGTGAGAAGTAGACCTGGCATCCTAATGAAATTTTAATTAATCATTCAGCACAAAACCTCAAGAACATTTTAAAAACTGCAGAAAGTGGAAGCAAGTACAGAGACTAACCGGGGAATGCTGTAGTGCTGAGACGAAGAGACATTGTGTCAAATGTGTTTTTGAAAGGCTGAAGCAGCCCCAAAGAATACATCACTGACACAGAAAATTACTAAACATTTATAAATAATACAGTATGCTCAAACCCATCACAGTGCAAACAAAACAGATCAGCAAGCTATCAAGTAGCTGATGAGAGAAGAAGAGACGAAGTCAGCCTGCAGTCAGCCAACTGATGACAACTGGTGTAAGCAAGGGGGCAGGTGAACCAGGGATGTAACAGGGGCTGTAGTAAGGCGGGTGCAATGGTGCTAGCCATGCTCACGTTCCCGACTGTTCTTACAACCACACCACGCTTCAGTTCCCGCAGCTACAGCCACTGCTGACACTCGTCAGCCATTGGCAAATATGCGAGAAAATCAAGGTACAGGGAGGAGAGGGATACGGGAGGGAAAGGAAAGTTCTGGTGCTGGAGATTATCTCCAGCAGCAAAGTGGAAATGACATTGAAAGTAAGCTTCATGGATAAAAGACAAATGCAGTCAAGAAATCCTAAGTACTACTAAAAGGCTCTGCGAACGGATATGTCTATTATGAGAAATAATATAATTGGCTCTCTTGAAGTTTGAATGTCACTCAAAGAGTTTAGCAAGACAAAGAAGTAATAAATTGTATCTAGAAGGGGAGTTTTTCACTAAACCACTGCTGAACAATAATGCTAGATAATACGTCATAATGCTATAATTTAGTGCTCCTGTCAGATAGAAATTAAGGTAAACCAGCATGGCTTTATTTATAGAATTTGACCACCAGGGTCAAATCATCACTACATAAACAAAATCGCTAATGAAACATAATAGGTGGTAGCTACATTAACTACACTAAGATGTAAAATCCTTTTCCCTTCTGTTTTTGTTGATGCCCAAGTGCCAAAGGCAGACTGATACTTCGCAACTTACCCTCACTCTAGCCTTCTTTTTTCAGGTAAGGAGATGACACGATTGTGCTGTCTGATAAAAGCCCTCACTAGCTTTTATTAGGTAATCTCAGCAAAATTTAACAGAGAAGTACATGCCTCAGTGATACCGATTTGATATATCTTGTTACATATCTTGGGAAAATCAGCAGCTGTAGACAGAAGAGAGCCAGGAAGCTCAGGGTGGTGATGGTGGGCCTGCTCATGACGGCAGGTAGAGGCCTAAGAACTAGCAGGCACCAGCAGGGAAGGCCAGTCCTGGGCTCCTGATTCTGGGTGGTGAATTTAAAACCTGACCTCCCACCTCCTCAGAGAACAGCAAAACCAGACCTCAAGGCATGTGTGTGAAAATGCACAGAAATCTTGTTCTTTCTATGCACGCTGTACTCCAGCAAAACAAAGTTTCTAAAATTAATTGGCTCTGAGAGAAAGCACAAACCAGAGCACAAATTGAGGAGCTCAGCGTGGAGAATCTCACCTTGGAAATCCTCCAGTTCTATGCTGGCCATTTTAATCCAGTCGTGGTTCAGTAAGAAACACCAAAGCAGCCTCAGCAGTGAAGCAGTAAAGCACAGGGTCTGGACCATACCCTCCCAGGTAAATGCTGACGACACTGTGATGGAAACTCACATTTCTCTTTTTGCTTGCTTTGCTTCCCTTCTCTCCTTCCTTCACAGAAAATGATGAGTTATTTTTGTACTGAGAGCCAGCATAAAAGAAAGTACAGCAGTTATCAGTACAGTGCATCTTACCTAGTACACTCTCTGCTGTGGAAGCCAAACTCATCTCCTGGAAGAGCACAGATGCCAGCTTGAACCTTTGGGGTGAGAGGACATTGATTTTCCTGGATGCGTGCTCTAACCACAGCACTAATCCATCAGAGATAGAGCCCCTCCGTCCTTCCTACAGCCTTCTTCCAGAACAGCGTGGCAACAGCATGGCACAGGGAGTCCAGTCCTGTCAACAGGTGCTCCTTATGCTCAGAGAAAGCATCCTGGATCGAGTCCATCCCATTTTATATGTGAATTACAATCCAGGCTGATTAGCCCTGTTGAGACCACAGCCATCCAGGAAGGAAAGTCTCAAGACCCTGGGGTGGGGAGGAGCATTCAGTATTAATGCAAATGAAGTGAAAAGCTGAGGTAGCCTCAGGGTTGTGTGTAAATAATCACAGCCTTTGGGACTGCAGTTTTAGATTTGGGTATCTACACTGTAAGTCTCATTTCAGGCAATCAAGACATTTTCTGGATCTGGCCCCCAGTGACTAGGCTTCCTCTTGCCTAAGTGTAAAATAATTACTTTCTACTGGAGTAACCACTTGAGCATCCATTTATAACCGATGGATCCTGGCTCCAGAACTGCTGACATTTTAGATCTTGGTTGAACAATCCCACCCCAGGTGTTCATTTCACACAGAAAAACATAACTAAGCCACATTTTCAGCCTCGACAGCAGTTTAACCAGCAGCCAGGAGGTAGTGAGTGCAGATACGGGGATTATACTGAGGGGGGAAGCAGGCGGTGGATGCTTGGACGCTTGCTCAGAGAATTGGAACAACCACAGAAAGAAGGAGGGGAAAACAAAAGGGAAGGTTTTGCCATGCAGTCTTGAATGTCCTAGCATCGGCGCTAGCCTCAGGCACACAGCATGTACTTTGATCACCCTTGCATACAGCAGGTCCATCCATCTCACACGCTCAACACTTTCAAGACTAATCCCAAGCAATTTCCTACAGACAGTTATAAAACTCAAACAAGATGATTCCACAAAAATCCCCAAAGCAATTTTCGTAGTAAAACACTGTTATTTTTTTTTTTCCTGACAGTCTATATTAGGAAGTAAACTCACCCATGGTGGCCCTTACCATACAGCTTAACCTTTTGGATGCCACACATGGTGACAGGGTTGCACGTGGTCTAGCTTTGAGCAGTCACATGCTTCTATGCCATGAACTTGCTATGCCATGAACTACGCCCAAACACAGGCCCTAGCTACAGCCTCCAGATGACTTCCAGGGGCAAGCGTCTGGTCTGTGCTCGGTGGTTATGCAAAAGTGATGTGAGCAGGGTTCAATGGCCAGAAGATCTGGGTCATGGCTTTTCATGGGGAGAGTAGCTGGTTCTCACATGAAAACACTGAGATTACACTCAGAGGCATTCATTTAAGGAACATTGTCTACTTCAAATCTGGTCTTTGTAAGAAAGGATGAAAACGAAGGCGGTTTGTAGCTACTGTATAAAGCCCATCAGTGTGCCTTCTATCAGCGTGTCTCAAATCAATTAAAAAATAATTTTAAACAATACACCCACCCAAGATGTCCCATAAAACATACTAATTTTCCAGTCATGTTTTGCCATTTAAATACACACGTGCTCCTATGCAGATACAGATTCTTTTCCCAAAGCCAGCTTTCATGGCATGGATTGTATAAAGGCTCCTGCACCCCCAGGCTAGGATGGGGATCCCCCTGCCTGGGATGGTGATGGGACCAGGGGGATGCGGGGAGAGGCAGAGCGTGATGCTGTGGTGAAGGGAGGCACATCCTCCTCCACAGGGGGCCAGGAGGCTGATGGCTACACAAGGTGTATGAGCCTGGACACCAGGGTTGCATGGGGTACAACGGGGAAGATGGGTTAAGTCTTGCATAAACAGAATGAGGTTCTCAGTATCCACATGAGCCAGGCTTTCCAAGAGAAAAGACCATGTAGACATGGAAAAAAAACATGGAAACTGCAAGATATACATATACAACACTCCTGCTCACACTGCTTGTACAGCTGTGTCCTTCCCTGCTTTGCCTTCCAAACAGAAAGATGTAAGAGATCTGAGTCTGGTTAGAGACTCTGTGCACTGTTAAATGGGACTACATATAATAATAGAGTGGAGCTTAAAAGCACAAGAGATGTTAGATTCCAATCTTTACGAATAAGAGAAAAATAATTGAGAAGGAAAGGTTGTCACTTGCACAAAGAGAAGTAAAGGCACCTGGTATTGAAATATTTTCCATATAAGATTCGTTTTCAGGACAACTTGGTACTTTAAATACGGAACTGTTGTCAGATTTCAAGGTCTGGACTGTTGCAAGGACCAAGACAATCTGTAGGTGGTCAAAGGATAAGGAGGTATCTAGGGTGAAGGGAAGTGAGACTGGATTAAAACACTTCTAATTTCAGTGAACCGAATCCTGAGTTTCATGATAAGTCCTTGGTCTGCAATTGGATTTTCACAGCTGGATCCCTGAAATCCATGTGCCTCCCTGGGCAGCACCAGCAGGATTGCACACTTCTTTGGCTACTACTCAGTGGAACTGTCAGAAGCCATCAGTCAATAATAATTTTCATAAATAAGGAATTGATTGAAATTCAGAACAAGAATTTTCCTCTTAGAGAAAAACTCACAGAAGTCAGGAGATTCCACTGGAAGAAATTCCTTCTCTGGAAAGCAGCTGGCAGCGCCTTCCCGTGTAGCTCCAGTAAATCTCTCAGAGTTGACCACACTTGAAAGCTCTCTAGGGCTCGGGGTCACTTTTGCTTCCTCATGTTTTGCAGGTCCCCATTAAACCCTTCCACAGCTGCTTCTGCAACTTCTGCAGCTCAGCACCACTCTGCAGCTTGGGAGAGATCCTGCTGAGGTTCATGGAGCTTCTCAGCAGAGAGGTACTGAGAGCTCTCCTTAGACCAGAGAAGGCACTAAACTTGTAGCTCCATAGTACTCATGTTTGACTTTCACAAGGCCACAGAAGGACTTTATGTTGGAGCAAGAACACAGGCAGACTGAGATGGCAAGCTCTAAATCCTGAACAAGGGCATCAGAATTAGTCCCTCTATTGCTGTGAAACAGCTTAGAGACCTTGAAAGTACTTCCCTGACTGATAAACCCTCCTCAACATATTCATAAATTATTTTTGAACCTCAGAATGCTGTAAAAAACAGATGGAACAACTTAGATTAAAAAAAAAAAAAAATAAATAAAACAACAACCAAACATTTTTAAACACTGACCAATTTGTAGTGTAAAAGATTAAACCACAGACTGCTTTCCTGCACACCTAGAGGTAGCCAATGTCTTTAAAAGCAAGATAAAAGCCTAAACCCAGCAACAACCAAAAAGCAGAGCTTTTCAGCATTTACAGGTTATTCCCTAACCATGACTAGATGTATTGCATCATAAAATGTCAACATCAAAACAATATAGAAAAAATAATTACAGACAGTGTTAGTGTTGTAAGCTGATAAGGACCAGATGGTCTTTTGTATTTATGGTTTGCCTTGTGCATACAAATGCTTTTGGGATCTAATTAGCCTTCTACAAAACTCAAACTGGGTAATTACTATCATTATCCCCTTTTCAAATAAATCTGAAGTCTAAACTGCAATTAAGTTTTTTATCTTACAATTCATATCTATGCATTTTAAGAATTGTTCCTTGCTATCTTTTCACAAATCTTCTTTCAGTGATTGACATAAATAAAATGCAGGAGCTGAAAATAAAAAAAATGGATGATTTTGTACAAAGAAGAGTTTTCAGCTAACAAACTTAAAGCACTGCTGAGAAATGCAGCATTCATGTTGAACGGGTTGCTGATTTCCTAAGCATTTGATTCTGCCACCTTCATGGATGTTGAACGTCCCATATTCCTATTGACAGCGATCACTAAAAACAAAGAATGAGGCACAGCCGGCAAGAGCTGCTGACAAATGCATATATGGAGACATATAACTCTCCTGTACATACAATGATCATCTTTTATACGACACGAAGTGGCAGTCATTCTAATTAACTTTTGACTTTCTCGTCATAGGCAACACATAGGTTGATGATGGGCTATGAAAGGGTAGTGGTGCAAATAATAAGCAAGAATGTAATTTTTATTGGTTTCTTGCCCTCAGGACAGCTAATCACATGACAAAGGTAGCATGCTACAGAAAAGCATGACAGTATAATAATGTACACCAACGAATTTGTTTAATGGAGAATTAATCAAAATCTGTCCAAAAATAGATAGCAGATGAGATTACCATGTTATAAGTTAATCATCTTCCACCCCCATCCCAGACAAATGATTACAGGTTACAGAACTGTCTGCCATTTCTTCTTCCATGAAGGAAAAGCACTGAGCTAAAAGCTGATGTTGAAAGAAATAGCACTTCTAGAGACTAAGGGAGTACATATTAAGTGGCCAAAGTTTTGACATGAATGTCTATTTTCCTGCTGGAATGTTTTCATTTTCTTTTACTACTTCCATGAAGCCCGTTAACAAACTATCCAAATCAGTACTAAAACCAGACCAAAAGCTCTTATGTTTCAACCTGGATGCATCCTTGAATAATAATACCAGTGGTTTCTCAAAATAAACTTTTGCAAATATCATCTTCTTTCTCACGTCAAGTGCTTACACTCGAAATACATTTATACTTGATTATGCTGCAAACAAGGTTTTGAGGATTTTTAAAGTCCCCAGTTACATGTCAGATACTTCCATTCATAGGACCACAGGGTAATTCAGGCTGGAAAGGCCCTTGAGAAGTCCAGTTTGTTGCATTCTCCATGGGACTGCTCATCCTCTTGAAGTTATGCACATACATGCATGTTTGTACATGCTTATGTACAAACAAGGTTCACAAGTGCATTTTTTATTAACATTTTTGCAACACAGAACCTTGAAACTCTGAACTCAGAAGAGAAATACAGGCTCCTGAGGAAGATTCCCAAAACCCTTGTTAGGTTTCCACCCAGACACCTAAATTACCATCAGTGCCTGCATTCCTGGGCTCACATCTGTCGTATTATGAAGAAACAGTTTCACACCTGGCTGAATCTTGATGTAACTAAAATTAGGTACCCATTTGTCTATCATCTCATTTATTTCAAGCAGTGTTGGGTAAGTGTGCTTAGAGCTTGCCTAATCACACAGAAAATGAAAGGCAACCATAGCCATCTCTCCTACCTCTTCACCCAGAGATTTAATTCCTTCTGCTAAGATATGTGAAATCAAAATTGAATTCTTCCCTCCTCCTGCCTGATAAGGACCAGAGATTTGCATCTAGGTCTGAGGGAGCACTGTAGTCACCTGGCAGTATTTTTCTGAGACATACCCTCTTAGTGAATCCGTTTCATTAGAGAAAGAAATAATTATATATTCATGGGAGCAGGGGCAGAAAAACAGATTTCTCTTTTCCCAGATGAGTGCCTGTATCACCTGGCTACTGAGTCACTGTCACTCTTTGTGGCCTAATTCTGTAATGATTTCCATGACAACAGAGCGATTCCCTATTTGAATATTGTGGAGTCTGAAAAAAATCTTTACAGATAATAATGCAAAGAAATATCACAGATAATATTAAAAGCAAAAGAAAAAAAATGGTAAGAACAGCCACTACCCAGGAAACAATCATCTCTGACTTCAGCAGGCAATTTCTCTGTGTTTGCAGGCTAGCAATAGAAACTGCTTATGTGCGTCAAAAGACCTTTTCTGCCACAGTGAGATAAATACTTGCTTAGTTGCTGATTTCCTAATCTTCAATTAGGAAGTGCAACATGTCAAAATGCAGCCTTGCTTGGCTCCTCAGATATCTATCCATTGTGGTTTTTGGGGGGGATTTTTTCACTTGTATATTTGATGTTCGCAGTATGCAAGGCAATCTCATTTTACATGAAAAAGGCTTCTTATAACCGGGAATTTATAGCTGAAAAAAGTGGCTTACTTCTCAGGAATTGGATTTCTTCGTGATGCGCTTGCATTACATGCATATATGCATCCTACCAAGGGAGAGAACGTGCCCCATCCATTCAGCTCCTAACAATTTGTTTCTTTCCCACTGTTTTTCACAGAGCACATCTGCCCTATTTCTCCATGTGTTGTACATCAAAGGCAGAAATTTTGGCGCTTCTTCCTCCTCTCTTCCCTCCCACGGCAGACCCCAGAATGCCACTCCAAGAAAAGAAAGAGGCAAGGCAACACACAGAACATAGAGGAACCACACATCGTAAAAGATTCCCTAAATAGTTTCTCAGCCCCTGCCAAATGCTTGTACAGATGCACAGACTGCAGAGCAGACCCCAGCTCTCTGGAAGGTGAGCCCTGAAGCTCGGAGCTGGTAGCAGATGTGGAGTACCCTGGAGACGTGTGTTGTTGAAACCACTGCTCCGGCATCATCACGTTAGGGCTTTATGAAGCTTCAGAGAGGGGCTTTGCAAAGAAAAAGCTGCTTCATGAGCTACAGTGGGATAAACTGACTTGCAGCTGGGGTGAGGCTAGAGCTGCTGCTGCACACCTCGATATAGACGGAGGTCAAGTGAAGAGGTTAAGTCAAGTCAGGTTAGGTCAAGTTAAGTTTGGGGCTAGTATCACTGTGACTTAGGTCTTTCTGTTATTAAGATCCATATCTACAGTGATTTCAGGAAAGACTCCATGCAGTGAAGGTAAAGAAACAGGCTTCTTTTTACATTTAGCAAACATGGCAAATCCTCAGAAGTGAAATTTGTATGCAAAAAGAGACAGAAGGCCTTGCATCTCCTGTTCTCAAATAAGTGTTGTCCAAATCATGTGCAGGGACTTCAAATAATGCTTTTGTCAGTAAAGATGGGCTTAATTTGATAAAAAGTGAATGTCTGTGTGTGGTCCTCTTTCTAGTCAATATAGAAAAAAACAAAACAAAACACCACAAACTTTTTTTGGGAGACCTTCATCTCTCCCTAAGTGATACATCTGTAAAACAGACAGACTGTGCCTTGTGCCTATGTCTTTCTGCTGATCACAGACGAATCAGAGAAGCACAGTATAATTCAGGTTGGAAGGGGTGTGTGGAGGACATCTAGCTCAATTCACTGCTCAAGGTAGCACCAAAAAGATCAGGTTCCTCAGGGACTGGTTGAATTTTGAGTATTTCCAAGGATGAATACTCTATAACTTCTCTGGGCACACGTTCCAGTGGCTGACCACCCTCATGGTGACAAAATTTCTTCTAATATATAGTTGTAATTTCCTGCACTTCAACTTGTAACCTGGTGTGAGAAGCTCCATCATGGATATGTAGACTGCAGGTGCCTAAGTACAGATGAGAATACTATCCTGGCTGTTTTTCCACAGGTAGTGCAAATAATATTCCTTCCTGACTGTCCTGACTTTCCAATAGCAGATGTCTAGAATATGCAGCATCTATAATCTCAAAAGACCAACAGAGTGTTTTGGCATCTTGGCATCAGAAGTCAACACAGGTTTACAGCTTTTTTACTTTTCCTCCCAGTTCCTCTAATCTATTTCTTATCTTTAGAGCTTTACACCACAGTCCTTCATGTCTTTTGGCCATGGAAACAACTGAAAGAAAAGACTGGTGGTGGTGAGAAAATAAAAGAGGACCATAGCCTTGTAAGGGACTTGCTAGCCTTCTGTGAGGGCAGAGTATGAGTGGCAGACATCTACCACACAATTCTTGTCCATTCTTATTCTCTGATGGGAGGATGGGACTAACTGGCTGAGTGCAGACTGGTGCAAATATATCCCTGAGCCCACATGTAAATTTCTCTGACTCCTCCATGGGAATCTGTAAAGCTGGACTTCCTCTTGTGTTCCTCCATGCTTCCAAAGATACACATCTGTGATGTTGACAGAGTGATGAGAACTCATCAAAGGAGGGGGATGAATCAGACAATTTGAAGACCAAATCAGAAAACTCCTCTTGTTTTACAGCAATGGAACATAAAATACAAGCAGGGGAGGATTCATGATGTAAAAACAACACATCCTTGGTGGTGTGATCTGCTTACGGAGTCAACACTTAAATGGAAGGAAGGCCCACAGCCAAAACAGCCATTTTAAGAAGACAGAAGATGTCTCTAGAGCCAAAAGGCTAGGAGGGGTGAGCTGGCAGCAGGCAGGCTCAAGGTCTCAGGAGCCTTTCTCTCAGAGGGATCCCATGGCTTCTGTGGGACGTGCCCACATCTGCAGGTGTTATCAAAGGGAGAGCCTGCAAGCTCATCTCTGTAGGCAACACCAATGGAGCAGAAACTAGGAACAACTTCCAAATGGAGTTGGAAAGATGGGGAATTCGTGGCTAACGCTTCTGGACCAGCATGAAACATTAGCAGTGCAGTTGCAGCTGCATCATTCATGAGCATAGTGCTGTGAAATGAAGTGACACCTCCAGATACATCAATACTGATGGAGAAATGTGAGGAGAAGTCTACCAGTATGAGACATGGAAATTCACCGTGCAGAGATACAAAGCCACGCTGGTGTCAGACGTGCAGTTGCTAGCTGCCAGAGGAGAAACTGAAAGGTGCTTTGTACTTCTATACTTCCAGGAGCTGAAGAGCAGAGCTCTGCAGGGAGCTGGGCCAACATCAGCACAGCACCTGTAGATTGAGCAGCACGTGGAGCTGCTAATGTTGAAAAAGTTGGAAAGAGTCTCTCAGAGAACCTTGCAGCCAATTTGTCTCTCTGAAAAAATGCTCTGGCCTTGGGTTTCACCACAAACTTGTGCCCACAGAAGTTACTGCATGCAGCTCAGTCCTCTGCAACAGGAGCAGATTCCATTAGGCAAACTACAATCTGCTCTTTCCTGTCTAAAAAGTGGACGGCACACAGATAGCACAATTCCCATGTACATTGGAGTCCATGAAGATGGATTCATAATGCCCTTGGCATATTGATCTCAGGAGAGCCACACTGGTGACTGAAGGAGAGTTCAAGTCAGTTAAGAGACGATGGAGGCATCCTTATTTACAGAAGACATTTGGTGCCCAGTGGAAGCACATCATGTCTGAATTGATGTTGACCTAAGAGACTCAGCTCGGAGCATGAGGTTGGACTAGATGACCTCCAGGGTCCCTTTCAATCTAAACATTTTTATGATTCTGTGGATGAAAACAAGTGAAAAGAGAGAGAAAAAGGAAAGGAATATCGAGTGCCTCATTCATAAGACATACGCAGGGTGTGCATGCTCTGTCTAGAATAACAGAAGTCAAAGGGAGCAGTAAGTATGCAAAGTCATCCATGGCTGCTTTGCATGGGGTACTTAAAACATTTGGATATACATATGACATACAGATACGCTAAGCAAAAAGCCTCAGCATTTGTGTGCTGGAGGTGCATGGAGGCCTGCAGTGCAGTGTGCATGCAGACAGGCACTCTAAGGATAACTATATTTTATTCCCCAGCATAAAACTCAATTGTCCCAATAATGGCATGGCTTGCAGCCAACAGTACTGTTGTGTTTTGCTCCAAACAATAATTGAGTTGACAGTCCATTTTTTCACTAGGGTTTGAAATATCAAATTTGATCAGATATTAGTACTGATGCTGCTGCATTTTGCCAGCTTGCCAGTTTTTCTGGATGACAGGTGGATTTGTGATCACAGCACCATGACTGAGGGCCACAGCTGCCGCAGGAGATTGCCTTGGTCATGGGTTCAGAAACTTGTGCTGCAGAATATAATACAGTGCAAGAGTGGGAAAATGGGTCAGAAAGACGGGAGTCAGACTCATGAGTGACAGGAGACTTTGCTTCAAAAGCCAGGCTACTCTGAATCCATAGAGTCAGTGAAAATGCTATGGTCTGTGATGTCTTTGCTGCAATTTCCCAACCAAACTCCTGCCCCCTTTGGGCTTTGTTTGAATTAGTATTTGGAACAGGAGTGAAATGCAACACAGACAAGGAATATTACAACATGCTTCTTCTGTAGCTTTGTTAAACTTGAAGCTGGTGGCTACATTTCCAGTTACCGAATCTCAGATTTTATTTAGGCTTTTATTCAGGGAAACACACCATGCATATGGTTTAGTCTCCTTGTTTTCAAGAACATGCTTAGCTTTAGAAGTGTGCTTAAATGCCTTCTCAAGCTGCTTTGCGATATGTGCTCTAACGCGGGCTGGCATAACGGCTTAGCCATGCAGCAGCTCACCCAAAAAGTTCTTACTACCCAGATGGCTCATTACACCTCTCTTTTGCAATCTCTGCTGGATGCCAAATGGCTCCTAAGTGAAGCTTAAGGAGTTGTACTTGACCTTCTATTGCCATGTGTAGTTGATATTGCTTTGGAAGCCATCTCTCTTCCCTTTATAAAGGCCAAGCAATCACACTCTCCTGATGCAATGGTGGTGAACGAAGCTGCTCGGCATAAAAGCTTCATGATTTGAAAAGGATGTGAGCAGGTAGGGAGTTCTTGAATATGTACAGCTTGATGATACTTCCTCAACTGTGAAATGCAGCTTTCCCCCTTCAGAAGCTACACCTGCTGACACTCTGCAAACCTCACACAGTCCCTGTTTCCAAAGAACTGAGAGTTAAGTGAATATATTACATGTGCCTGTCATTCTTCCCCAATAATGTTTTTTTCTCTCTTAGCCAATTTTAACCTTAATTTGACAGAAACGAGAATCTTCTATCCAAGTTCCTATGAATTTGATGAAAACAAGCAGCCAAGCAAAAGGATGGAGGCCCACATTAATGCCTCCCTGTGCTCTAACTGTCGCACAACTTCAGCTGACTTAGTGGTAATCAGAGACTCCATGTGGTAAGAAATTAATTATGAATGGAAGAGTCCCAGCAAATGTGCAACTCATCAGCCACCAGCAACACCAGCCACGAACAGGAAGCAGGACTGTGTGAACTGCAGGGCTGAAAGAACTACTGTTCTGGGATAGGAGAAGTGAGGATGGATGAAGTGCAAAAGTTATTTTTTGTTAGAAGCATATGGCGATGGTTCAGTTCATTCTAGAATCAATAAATATATTTTCTTTTCCTGGAGGAACATAGTAAGGACAATGATGTTTCATGCACTTGCTGCATCCTTGATGCTCTTGTGATTTTTTATCCTTTTTGGCTAGTATTAACCAAGCATGACAGAGAGACAGCTAGAAAAAGGAGAAAAATGCCCAAGCATTCATTTCAGTTCACTTCTAAAATCCCATCAGTTAATCTCTGCAGTTGTATATGGCAGCCCATGTGTCACTGTCAGAATACTGTGAGAACAGGAAGGCAGAAGGGGATTTTGAGAGACGTATATTGAAAGAAGAGAATTGTTCATAACAGAAGTATTTTCACTGTTTTTAAGCATGATTTTGATTAGTATTTTTTGTAACACAGAGAACTTGTAACAAGCATAGCTGAGGAAAAGATCCTAAATAAAAAAAAAAAATGTATTATTAATAATCACTATTATTATCATCACTCTGGAAGAGTACACCTTTCTTGCAAATTGCTGTCAGATATTTCAACTGTAGTTCAGATGTTTCAATTTTGGAGTAATAGCAAGGAGTATCAGTAGGTGTAATGTAAAACCATTAATCACTCTAGTTCCAGGCCAGTAAAAGAATAGGGTAATTGCACCCAACCGACACCAAAGAAGGGGAACAACCTCCCTCAGGTGTGGGTCTCACCCGTACCTATCCTTTGAGGAAACCTCTCACAGGAAGGAAGCCCCCAGGTGACTCTTCCAGGCTTATGGCCCTTTCTGGAGTGGAAATGTATGTAAGCTCGCCAGCTGGGAACAGGCTGGGCTAACCTCCAGCATCTGCTCTCAGTTCTGGTACAGAGCTGAGCCAGCAGCTCTTTCAGGTACTCGAAGACTCCTCCTGTCTTGTTTCAGTGCTTTTCTCATTCAAATACAGGAGGGCACTGAGGTGCAGTGCACAATACTCCCTCAACCCCAAAACATTAGCACCCTTGCTTAGCAAATTGATCAAATGTAAGCAGAATCTTAAACTGAATTTACACAGATGAAATGAGCACAAGATCCTACTCCCTTCTTCTACCAACACTAGATGCTAACATTTTTCTCTTGGCCGCATTGCTTTCACAAAGGATGAATTTCATGCATGTTCTAGTAGCTGCTGTAGCTCTTAAAGGAAAAAAGTGGGTTTGCATTCCAAATAATGATACATTCACAAATATCTGCCCCAAGAGATCTCTTTGGAGGAGAGATGATAATAAATTATTATTACAGATAATCTTGCTTCATTTGCCAAGCTGATTTGCTTCAGAGAAATGACTGAGCCATAAACTCAGTGGAGTTTCCACGGGACTTTGAGCTAGAGAGAGAGCCCGAGATTCCAAGCAGTGCATCCAATGGGGAGTACGCCGCTCACCCCAAACTGCCGGTGTTGGCTTCCCAGCTGCTCAGAGTATGGCT
Source organism: Anseranas semipalmata (assembly GCA_013399115.1). Classification (NCBI taxonomy): domain Eukaryota; kingdom Metazoa; phylum Chordata; class Aves; order Anseriformes; family Anseranatidae; genus Anseranas; species Anseranas semipalmata. The sequence continues at coordinate 955,977 of VXAA01002382.1, forward strand.
GCTCCTTAACACATTAGAAATGAGAAATTCAGTGTAAGTTCAAAGGGAACAGAGTACTGATACAGAAGTGAGGGCACCACATAAGCTCCTGTACTAATACCAAAGCATTGGCTCAGTCAGCGATCCTTACACGCAGTGTATCTTACTTTTTGTCATTTTTGCTCTAACCAATGTGTCTTTCATGTCTCAACGTAGGATGCCTGATGTTACGTGGCTCAGCCCATTTCTCCCGGCTTTTCAATTCACATGTCAATCTACAACTTGCCTATTTACTCCAGTTTCCCTTGGAATCAAAATTAGTGCTCAGGTCAGAGCACTAATGGGCAGGTATAAATGAGCACTGCTTCAGTGCAAGCTCTAGTCATCCCAAATTGTAATAGAGCAAATCTACTATACAGCTCTGATCAGAAAGGGAGCAACTCTAATCCTCCTCTTCACTCAACCCTTGCTCCCTCCCAACTGTTGCAAGCTTGACAGTATCTGCTGCCACCAGTCTGAGAGCAGTTTTATTTCTTTGCTCTGGTTAGACTCTGTTTTTGTGGTATTTTATGACCATTCACACCCTGTCAACAAACACCTGCATTTCAGTACTGGACCTGGAACATGAACTGGAAGGAAGATCTTGTCTGTGCTTCTCCCTTGCCGCAGACTGTGCCTTTTGCAGACCAGCTCTGCCCAAGGAAGCAGGGGGTGTCCCTTGAGTCGAAGCCAAGTGACAAAAAAGGACCAGGGCTACACAAACCCCTCCAAATGTCTTGCACTAAAGATGCCTGGCGATACACAGCCAAGTACAGAACGGTGAAGTAACACCGTGTGCTTCAAGCATGAAGGAATAATGTGAAAAGACTTTCAGCAGGGAAGTGTCTAAGACATAACAAGGGGCTGCCAAAGAATTCAGGTTCCTAATGGTCCTACCACTTCATGACAGTGACATCTTGAATGAATGTCTGTATTTGATTAAATTATACTGTAACCGGTGTGCAACAACTTTAAGGCAATTGATCTCTGTATTTGCAAGTACTCCAAGCAAGACCATATATGACAATGGGTGGCATGCTACCGAGAGCATGTTGTCTGCACTCCAGCCTCAAGAGCTTTGAATCTGTTAAAATACCATGGAATGTATGTTAATATATCCATGGAAAAGGGCCATCATACTGACTATTACCCTTTCTGTTTCACTGCCAGGCTCTTTCAGAGCCAAGGAAGGACATTTCTTTGAGCATTTGTATTGTGCCTTCACTCCCATCAAGCCACCCGTAACACATATTGCAGTCTGTTGCAGGCTTCTTTATACCCTGAGGGGAGAGAGAGGTGTGAGCTGTTCAAATCCAAATCCTCGCATAAACACGATGCAGCCTTTGAATTCTGCTTTTGTTGCAACTCAGTTCTCAAACTCACCTTCCTGCAAACCTGAGAAAGGCGGGACTCGACATACCCAACATGGCTGGGGGCCCTCTGGCTCAGCCACAGCCCCGTTGTCAAGTGCTTGTGCTCGTGCTATGCCTCAAATTTTACAACAGTAATTAGACATAAGAGCTATGCACGACTGCAAGCTTTGTTAGGCTTTGTGGTTTTGAACTTGCTTTAGTTACATCATTAACTAATTTACTTTAACTTCAGTTTTGCTTAACTTCATGCAGATGCAGATTCTCCCCCACCCCACCCCAAAAAATCATGCTGTATACAGAGAAGGATGATGAAACCTAGGCAATCATGGTACAACTAACCCCCTCAGTCAACAGGAGAGTGCAACCTATGAACTACTATGGGGTTGAACCACAGACAAGAAGCAATTTTGAGTGAACCAAAAACTCGGGAGAAGGGAATTGCTATCATCAACATCATACTCCTGCTGCAAAGAGCAGACGGTACTGGCAAGTCACCCCACTAATGCATCAGAGAGTGGGAACGTAACATTGGAGGAAAGGACAGATACTTGTGGACATGGTTTTACTATGTTACTGACAATCCCTTACAGAAAGTTGGTGTTATGGATTATTGTTATAAATGGTCTAATAATAAGCAGTTGTTGCATTTTGATTGGACTGTTAAGACATTAATTAGAATAAAAATAAATTCCGATTCTTGCATTCTTGAATCAGATGTGTGGCTAGTTGTGGTTCCATTTTGTATGACAACATTTGAAATTCTGTATGCAAAAATAAGCATATGTATATATACACATAAAGTGATTTACACAAGACGATTTCACAGCAGTGCAGCTGTGGAAACTATCACAAGGTTGATTCATGAATTTAAAGTAAATCAGACTAAAAGTCAATTGCTGGAAGATCTCTACACTGGTATGAAAAGCAGCAGATAAAGTGCATGAAATATCTGTGAAAGTGGTCCTCTGAATCCCAGAGTTAAGATACTTTTCTAAACCAACTATCAGGAATTATATTCTTTCCATTACTTAAAAATATTTAACTATAATTTGTGCTGCCAAGACTTCTTCTCCTTCTTAGGAGAGATGATCCAGCACAAATCAGAAGGCAAGAGCTGCTTTTATAGCAAAAAGGGACCCAATCAATCAGTTCTGTGTTGTTCTTGATAACAACAAAGCTCTGAATTCAATCCTTAACCCACCTGAAATCCATTAACCAAAACAATCTCTTTTCTTTACTTTACTTTTAAGAGTAGCTATGAAAAGAGATGCTAGTTAAATGAAAATCATATGAAGATTTACAGTGCTGACCCCTTCAATGATCTTAATTTTTAGTGTCACATCAATTTCACTCTCATTGTAACTATTATCATCAAGCAAAGATGATCACTCTTTATAAGCAGTCAAAAGAGACTTCTGAGGGTTGCCAGCAAAGAACAGTTAAGGGAAAACTTTTGCAATTAATAGGCTATTTTCCTTTTCCTCCTGAAGATGGTAAGTTATAAAATCACCTTAAAAATAGATTACGGTTAAAAGAAGTCTTGGTGAATATGCGACAAATTTCATTTGATAAGAGGTCAATGAGTGCATTCTCAATTCATTATTAGACTTCGCAGCAGATGACTGGCGGTCAACCCCTAGCTCTTGCCACATTCATCTATCACAAGGTAGAATCAAATCCTTCATTTCCCCTGTTGTTTCATGTTGTTCAGAGGGCACCAGAACAACACTAAAGTCCCCTGCAGATTTGTTCTAGCCACCTTTTGCCCCAGTGAGTGATTATTAGAAGTATTACAGAGATACTCTGCTGAAGGATTTATTCAGGCTTACAAAGTGTGCCCATTTTACCAATGCTTTAATCACCAATTAGTACACATGCTGCTGCTATTAGCTCACTACAACTTTATCTGAAGTGAATAAAAGCCATCAGCTTGCTTCTGAACAGTGTGGCCAGCAGGACTAGGGAGGTGATTGTCCCCCTGTACTCGGCTCTGGTGAGGCCGCACCTCGAGTACTGTGTTCAGTTTTGGGCCCCTCACTACAAGAAGGACATGGAGGTGCTCGAGAGAGTCCAGAGAAGGGCAACGAAGCTGGTGAGGGGTCTNGCGTCAGGGGAGGTTTAGGTTGAATATTAGGAAAAACTTCTTTACCGAAAGGGTAGTTAGGCATTGGAATGGGCTGCCCAGGGAAGTGGTTGAGTCACCATCCCTGGAGGTCTTTAAAAGACGTTTAGATGTTGAGCTTAGAGATATGGTTTAGTGTGGGCCTTGTTAGAGTTAGGTCAGAGGTTGGACTAGGTGATCTTGGAGGTCTCTTCCAACCTGAACAATTCTGTGATTCTGTGATTCTGTGATTCTGCTTTAGGAAAGGCAATAGGAATGAGGAGCACAGCACTGGCTGAGTTAAACAGTAGCTCTGTTTTTATGAAGATAACCATGTCACAGGTTAGACAGAAAGCAGCAGGCATTCCTAGTTTTCAGGGACTGGACAAATTGCTTCAAAATGCTTCAAGGTCAAAAATCTTTTAAAATACATTCCAGCCAAGCTTGAGATTTAGCATGTCTTTTATCTTGTATTGCAGACAATTATGGAGTAGTGCCAAAGTAATGCTATATGCAGGCATAATGGCGAGCTGAAATCCTAAACCATTGCAGGTGATTTAACAACATATGGTGCAGCTGGTTTTATTGCACCTTCTTTCTTTGTGCATTGGCTTATTCCTATTTTATTTATATCTCGGTCACTATTTCACCTGCATTTTCAAGCACACATCTGACTTCCTGCTTCCAGCCATACATCATCTCTTCTTACATATTTTTTTCTCCAAGGTAGGGGAATCATTCCTCCATTGACTAATTAACAAAACTCATCTCCACATAGAAATTTAATGCCCTGTATAGCAATGTGTAATCGGCATCATCATCTTCAATTTTATAATATGTAACCAGTGCCCTGAGCAATTGTTAACTCTGCCACCTTCACTTTAACAGGGATGAGCACCAGATGTTCTTGAAAAAGCTGCAAGAAGCCATCAAAATATCTACCTTGTGCACTGTGGAAGTTTGTTCATACCTCCCTGCCAATTAGTGGCTGGTTCTGAAGCATGAAGGTTTATAATTCTTGTTTTTCCTCTTTATCCTTCCTAGTACAACTGCGGATATTCTCATTAGCTGGTTTCCTATTAGTTCCATACCTTGAGGCCACAAGCAGCACAGGTTCATTATCTGGCATTAGTTTTAATTCTGATTGTTCGGTGCTTGAAAAAAATGAACAGTAAAAACTTCTAAATGCCTTAATGACACGAGATTCTCTAAGGGTGCTTCTAATGGGAAGCAAAGCCACATTCTTCACAAAGAATAAAGTACCAGTGGTGGAATAAAGCTTACTGTGACCAATGAACGTTCCTTACAAGCCACAGACATGCTTTTATGTTCCTAAGTTTTTTGCAAAACATTTGTTATGTGAATACAACTTCTCATCCTACTCTTTGCTGAAGATATTTCAAAATCATTTAAAGCCCTAACAGCTTTAGTTTCTTCTTTCCTCTATTTTTGCAAGCAAAGCAGCAATTTAAGTCCACATAACAGACCCAACAGATTTGCATTAAAAACATGTGACTTGAAAACAAAAACAAGGAGCTTTTTGACAAGCTCACTCTACAAACTGATGAATATAGTGTACCTAACTGTGATAAAATATTTAATACTACAGGCTATTTGCAGTTCACTTATAAAAAACCACTGACAACTCTGAGGAAACTGTGAAAAACATACTAAAGAATTCTGCTGATGAAATATGTTTTCAAAGGGAAGAGTCATTCTTATATTTTCATAACTAACAAGGTTAGTATTAAGAAACTGCTATCGTGACTTTGACAATACCCTCCTGAGGATTCGTCCTCACCTGCATTCATAGCCACGTGCGTGTGACTGTGCAAACCTAAGTACTACACAGGGAACAAAGAATCACAGATGTCTGAGCAAGAAGTGGTAGAGCAATTGGTGCAGAGCAGGTCTACAGAGACTATTTTTTTCAGAAGCTTATGCCAACAAGAGTACCTTTATTTTGGACATATCCAAACACAAAGGTTCCTCTTAGTGTTATAGCTCCAAATTAAAGCGCTGATATGATACCGGGGAGGAAGCATAGGCAGAAAGGAAGGACTCAGGAGAGAAGAAAGCTCTCCCTTGGATAATATCTGAAGTGAAGAAGCACAGCCAACATGTTTTAGAAAAGCAGAGGTAGAAAGGGAGTGCAAATGAGATGTAGCGCTGCAAGGACAAGGATTACACCCAAGGATGGTTCAGGAGAGGCAGGGGGTAGGAGTCCTCTAACGGAGGCATGTACTGTGCAGACCTCTGCAGCTTGCTTAGCTCCCCAAAACACATTTGCAGTCAATGAGAAATATGATTCATCCTCACACAAAGGCCTGACTTAGGTGTCGTTTGCTTTCACCGAGCATTTAGGGAACTGCAGGAAACTGGCCCAAATGTAAATATCCATACTAGTGCTTTTAAAAATTAGATGACATAAATTCTGCTAACAAGTCTTAAACAAATGGCTCAGCAGTGTAGTTGTTTGGAAAACAGATGCCTGAGAAGTTGTTGGAAACAAAGTATGGACAGCTGGAAACTTTGTTTCCAACTAGGAGCACTTTTTAGGAAATGTCAATGAATTCTAAAATTTAAGACTTCTCATAACACAAGTGTTCAGTGGTACTTGTGATTGCAACTTCTTACTAAAAAAAAACAAGAACAAAACACTCCCAGGAGTCACCGGAATGCTTATGCAAAGCAAGAAAACATAAAACAAAACTTTAACTTGCTAAAGCAAAATTAGTCCGACTGCTAACAATTTAAGCATGCAACCAGCTGCTAGGAGTGCAACCTTAATGCAAGCCATGATCAAATGATATGCAGATTTTATCACACTTACTGTTACTGACCTGGACGTACAGCCTGGAAATAATGATTTGACTACTGGTAATCCGTCAGTGCCTTCAAAACGTTAATCTGATTTACCTTGTCACATGCCTCCTTCCATCACAGTTAAAACTTAGGGCCATGTACATATTCATAGCAACCTTGTCATCCACAACTATTCAAGAGCTGAATTGAAAGAGTGCATCAAGCCTTTTCTTTAGCCCAAATTAATTTTATATCCAAAAAAAGACTATGAGCAGATGAAGACAGAGGTAACTTTTGGAAAGTGGCAGGGATGAAAGCTTGTGTCCCAGCAGGACCTGGATGAACACCGATGCTTGCAGTCCAGATGATCAGGTAGAAGATCGCTCTACCAGCTCAACAATCTGTCACCAGGCAGCCCATAACAACTTCAATCACAGTGTCTACACCACACAGACAAACTGATTTGGGCTCTTTACAAAAGGAGGGATCAGCAGGGACTTTTCAAAAGCAGGACAAAGTGCTTTAGTCTTACTCAAGCCTCTTATATTGCTTGTTCTCCCTCAAGTAACATAAACCAGACACTGAGCACAGGACACTTGTTCATCTGGGGCTGGCCATCTCACACTAGCTTTTTAGTAATTCTGAAACTACCCTACTTTTGGGGAAAAAAATAATTAAATGTACATCAACATCTCATCAAACTATCTGTGGTACAGAACATACATCCTTACAGAAGGATGACCAGGAAACTTCATCTTTAGGGATCATGCAAAGCTATCTTATTTACGACAGCAACTTCCCAGATCCAAACATTAGTACTGGGGAGGAAACAGTCATATTAAAGAGATAAACAATTCTATTCACATTTATATAAATCAACTACACAACTATGCAAAAACATAAAAATAAAGTGACACTGACTAATATTAAGAATTAACATATCCGAACAATATTAAGTTATTGAAATAATATGTGAACAAAGCTATCAGTACCGTTCTTCAATAGGGTCTGCACATTCTAGCCATGTGCACTTCAGTGCAAGCACAGACACATCCCTGATTATAATATCAGAGATGGATTCCCAGAATACTAGAAAATGTAAGAATGCTTGTGAGTATTCATTTATATCATGAATCAAACCAGTAGATTTAATACTTATACAGGATTAGTTACATGACTGCTGAAATTCAGCTGCCTATAAATGCTCCATGCGTGAAAATATTCATTATTTGCCCTACTGATTTCTATATTTAACATTGACAGTTTCGCTAGCTGGCCAAGAGTTATTTACCTATATATGCTGCATTTCAGAATAGCTGGACTCCTACCCCTTACCATAGAAAAAACTAACGAGGCCTTATTTCCTGGGCCTGGTGGAAATACAAGAGATGCTGTATCTGGCAGCAAGCAAGTCAGCAGTGAGGCTTCTTTCTTTCAGCCAGTTGTTAAAGAGACTGGCAAGGCTGGATTCTTTCCCTTTTAAGTTTTATCAGGAGCTTTTTGACTTGAAAATGGCCATTTCTCTTTGGAAATGGCTAGTGTCATTCTCAGGGTCTATTCATACATCTTTATATCCTCCCCATTCCAGTAACTTTGGTCTTTAAAAGTCACAGATCCAAACTTCTGTCAAACCAGTAGATGTGAAACCACATCCTTTTGACACAGCTTAGGTCAGGTACTGACTCCATCATCCTAAAAAATCCTTATGAAACAGTAACTAACGAAAAGCAAGATTAATAAAAAACTAGAATGGATAAGAAGCCGTCAGTCACAGATTTAGTTAGCTACATCTGAAAAGGCACAGATATGTTTGGTTTACAGTGGATGGCTTACTGATGTCGACTTTCTAAGGATCATGAAGAGTAAAAACCCTTCCACCTGCACACTCACAGTGCTGAGCCTGGATACACAGCCCTGATAACATCAATGGAAAGTCGTCACCGCCTTTGAAAATTCACCTTACTATGCCATTCTTTTTATTACACATTTCATTGCCCAGACACCCACATCCAGGCTGAACAGTATGTTCAGAACAACCCATTAATCAACAGATTAAATAAAAGAATACGGAAGATGAGACCAGAAGGACTTTAAGAAGTTTCATCCATCTCACGGACTCAGAGCTGGATCACCAATACCTAAATCATTCCCAACAGATACTCTTTTTACTACTCTTATCCAGCTGCTGAAGATGTTTCATGACTTTTCATGTTTCATTATTTCTGTTCTTAGCTATCCTTACCATTGCAAAGTTTCCTACAAAGTTTGGCCTAAATCTCTCTCATTACCATGAAACTTACTGAAAAAAATGAGCCTGGCTTTTTCTTTTGATCACATGTCCAGGGAAAGGTGTCATGTAAAAAACTGATGTAAGAAAATCCTTTGGAAGCCTCCAGCCTGAATATCAAGTAAAAGAGAAGGGAAGAGCAGGAGCGATATGAGCTGTTCAGGCAGCGCACGCTTACAGAAGGGGCAGCAGCATCACCATCTGCTGGAAGGAGCGAATTTAGCTAATGTACCAGTTGCCACCAAAGGAGGAGTGAGAAATGCCTTTGGCAGACACGCAGCATAATGAGAGGAACACGGAGAAGTCGTACACTGCCCAGTTCACAAGAAGGAAGAAGTTTAATGGCTTTCACAGACCACCCAGCAGAACAAATCTACCCAGACAGTCTTAATCAAGGGTAATTTCAGATGTTTTGTATTTTATTTATTAACCATCACTTAGATAACAGGCCCAACCTTTTTAAAATTCACCTCCCTCCTGGAAGAGGCCATCTGCTGTTATGGAGGACTCTCCTCTTCCCAAGCAGATCCGGAGCAGGCTTCCCATCGGTGCGACGGAGGGTCAGCTCGGAGGGATCAGGACAGCAGGCACGCGTGCGCTTCATGATCTGCCCATCAGTTTGGGGTGAGGAAGTGCAATGGGAGTGTGAAAGACTGATAATCACCTCGGGAACAGATTGGGTTCCTGCTGAGGAGGAATTTAGCACTTCTCCATAGGCACCGCCTGGTCAGATGGTGCTCCTTCTCACCGCAGCTCTGCGTGTGTGGTGCGACAGCTAACTTTCACAGTATTTTCCTGATATCTGTTCTCCTCTTCACGACTGCTGTGGTAACTCCAGGGGTCCTGTGAGGGGGGAATGGGAGGCCTCCTGCACAGTTGGTATCAGGAAACCCCATGGTGGAGCGTGGGGGACGGAGCCGGCGAGATGCCTCCAGGGCAGCTGCAGGAGCGTGAGGGAGTGCGGTGTTCTCCAGGAGGACTCACGACATCGCCGATGACTTCAAAGACAACCAAGAGAGAGAGCAGTGCCTCAGTGCACTTGGACGCTAAATTTGGCAGCAACAGCTAGGCTCTCGGTGCTGTTGTCTGAGGCTTTTCGAGGGCTCATGCTGAAAGTGCGATGGAGGCAAGTTTCTGCACGCTGACTTTGTAGCCCGCGGTATCGTTCTTGGTGGTGAGAGCCCAAGAGGGGCTGAGGAGGGTTAGCACATCAATTTACCTCACCTTTCACCACTGATGAACGGTGTTGTGAGGTATTATAAGAGGATAGTGCACAGATGGAGAACAGCAACAGCCATCGGCACTCCAGTAAACACTTTTTTGTTGGCTCTCCAGTAAAAAAGGCTGGGAACTGAGGCTGAGAGGAGGATGTGAATCACCAAAAGAAGTCATTCATGCAGCACTGCTCGCCCCTCATCCGCCTTTGGTACCATCAAACCTTTCCAAAGCTGTGGCCACCCAAGCCCCTGCACCGAGCACCAATAAAACCCAGTCAGGAAGGCATATGCTATTTATTCCAATGTGGAAACGAAGTGGTGACAAGGCTCTTTGGTCCCTGTTGAGACGTGCAGGATCACTCCTAGTTAGCTTGCTAATGAGCAGCGCAGAGAAGTTGTCACTACCAAAGACTTTAGAGGAAAGCAACTACTGTAGCCCTCTCTAGGGAGAAATAAAATAACGCATCAGTCTTTGTGTCCCTGGAGATGGCCCCTGGGTCTCCTTCTTGCTCCTGCCAGTGCAATGTCTCTTCCCCCACGTCCCTGGCCAAGTGCCACGATCACAGTCCCACGGAGCTCCCATCTCAGCAAAGCACCTACACTTGCTCTTCTGATAACACATTTCCTATCACAGTTGTTTTCCTACTCTTACAAGGAAAGTGTGTGTCAACAAGTTAATCCCAGTCCCTAAGACTTAACTATAACACTGCATTTACCATATTTTTGTGGTATTCAATAGCGGTAGCTATCTACAGCCCACGTTCTGCAGTCTGATGAAAGCTGGCTTTGCACCACAACACTGAAGCCTTCACCAATATCTAATATCAGAGTTATTTTTAAGACATTTGTTTTTTGCTGTAGGAAAAGACCAAAACCTCACCACTTAATGCCTCCTCAGAGCCCACAAGGCTGAACAGCAAAAATGATTATCACCATGTGCCTGAAATTGCTACATCTTATTAAAGCTGGCATGTCACATCCAAAGAATCTGCAGCAAGCAGGCTGCCTCGTGGATGTTATTACTGTGGAATCGCAAGTGTGAGCGTGGCACCACTCTGCAAGCTGCTAGGAAGGCTGATCAGATTTCAAATCTAATAAAAGATGGGATACTGAACCCCTCTTAGCCTGTACTGCTAATTGCAAAAAGCACCACTGCTGATTGCAAATGGTTCAGAAGCAAATACCCTAGTTCCCAATCCCCAGCCCTTTATAAATGACATGAGATAACCCCCTACTTATAGAAAACGATGTCATCACCACCCCGTCATGCTCGATTATTGTCCAAAAAATAATGGTTAAGTATGGCAAAATGTAGCTCTGTGCCATCTAGGTGATATGTCTATGTCTGTATTTTCAACCACTGGTGGTGTTACCCTTCTGCAACCTGTATGGTCACAGTCTCCTGGGTCAAACTGGACCCAAAGGATGCTCTGAGAGTGGAGATGAGATTCTGGCAGCCTATCACTAACACTGCGATGGTTTGCAATGGTGCCCCATTCCTGTGGCAGCATTTTGCTGCCAGATAGGTCCAGGAGTACCAGAAGTAAGCTCCCTTAGGTTTCATGTCTTGTGATATATTGATGCTGCTGTCTAAGATGATGGAAATCCAGAAAAAATTCTTGTTACAATATCTCAAACTCCCTCTGCTTTGTGCCCTTCCAGCTTTTGACTCAATTGCCCATCATGCAGATTTTTCAGTGTCCAGTAAGTCACGAACGCACAGCGCATGCTTCTGTCTCTTCTTTTCATCCTGTCGTTTCTTATCCTTACATCACTTGAAAGAACTTCATCATCTTCAAGATGCTTATCTTACTGCCAAGGTTGGAGCTGTTCAATGAATTAATATATATATACATATCAATATATATATCAGGGGTACGCTCAGCCACAGAGACAAAGACACAAATCAGATGATCATGGAAGAAGGCAGGCTATAAGAAATCACTGTGTGGTGGAAATATTCTTGATTTATACCAGCAATGATGTCCTTCCTGTCAAACCTTTTTTTCAGAAAGCAGAAATAACTGATTTGAGAGATGAAGAGCATAAGGCTCCCTTCCAAAAGTTGCCACTATATTTCTTTAATATAGAGGTTTGGGTGTATTTAGAAACGTCTTCCAGAGTAACACTTTGTATTTAAGCAGAGATCTCCAGAGGGTGTTAATTCTGAAAGCAAATATAATATTACAAGGGAAGCTACTTGTAATTCACAACAGCAACTGAACTAACATCATCTTCTTCTTTGAGTATTTACAGTTGCAGAATAATAGCGTTGCAGGAATATGCCTAGAAGTAAGTCAGCATTCAGGCCTATACCTTCTGTTGTTCTGCACACTGGATAGTCACTTAAAACAATGAAAAATGGGTATTTATCATTGCAACTCCAAGTGAAGGGCATGCTGTGTTCATTTCACAAAGGCATGACTGCAAACAGCTCAGTTCTGGGGCAAGCCAGGCTTAAACTGGTTATTCATTTGGGACACAGAAAGCTGATGCCAGTATTCTCAGCATGTTCCTTTGTGGTTAAAAGCCAAACAGACACCTTTGTCTGAAAGTAATATAGTTGCTATTATTTCCAATAATGAACACTCAGAACTGTTTTTCTTATTTTGTTCAACTCAGCTATCTAGGTATGACATTAAGCAATGCCAAGCAACACTTGTGACACAAGTAGGAATTATAAACAGATTAAAAAAATAGTCTAAGTGATGTAGAAATCTAAGTGTGTGGCTCAGTGAATATGCCATTTAAGATGAGACTTGCAGAGGTATTTATGTGTCTGAATATTTAGATAGACATTTAATAGGATATTCAAATGCACTAAACCAAAAATGGCAATCAAGTGCCTAAGACTGTCTTGTGAGGCAACTAATTAATACCCTTGAAAATCTGCATTTCGGGTTTTCCTGAAATTTTTACTCACTATCCCTTCAGTTAAGTGTAGTAGTGGACTGCAAAACAGAGACCTCTTCAGGGGAGGTACCATCAGTTTTCAAGAGAATATTGTTCCCTGTTCATGAGGGCTCCTGGTGGTCACCCTAACAGTGACAATACCTTCCAATAACGATGACACTATGATAAATAGGCTACCATATAGTCACCTTTTGATTTAAATGATTTTCAGTATGAATCTCCTCTGGTATTACTGCCCCTGTGAAACAACTATGTGTTGTTACCCTAATCATACCAAGGAGCCAGATAAGTGAGTTCAGTGTTCCCACACATCTGGGAAAAAGATTTCAAGAGCAGAAATAAAAGGACTAAATAATATAACAGCTGAAGAGATTTTTAAAAAAATGCAGGTGTTTATACTTGTAAGTAATATCAAATGTCTGCTACAGAGGAAATGTCTCTACATGTGGTAAGACTGACCCAGCCTTTCAGGTGCAGGTCCCCCAAAAGTGGACACATTTCAGCAGTGCTGGATAGCTGAGGTTCCAGCTATTGCAATGGCCATTCACGGGCTGCTCAGCGCTGCTGAGAACTGAACCTTGTAGTCCGGTGTCTGCAGACAGATATAAGGGTCTACCAGGTTTCCCCATCATCTTTCTTGAAAATTAATAAAACTCCAACCCCAAAGCTCTGCCCAAGCAGAGTTTTTACTACGAAAAGGAAGAAATGGCAAAGACTTTGTGACACCCACGTAAGGCTTTGGCTTGTGAAGGAATTACAACAGAAACAATGACAGTGGTACCTACAACAGCATCAGATTTGGAGACAGTGACGAGTGACCGAGACCTGCTGTTGGTCAGGAGTGCCAGACGAGAGTTCCTAGCACAGTCAAGGGCTGATCAGTGGTCTCAACACCCAAACGAAGCTTACAGATCTGGGGTTGGAATACAGCACTCAGCATAAACCCACGGATCAGCATCCTTGCAGAACAGACTGCTTGAATTTTTCATCATTGTCTTGAATTCAGACATCAGAGCAGGCAACTAAGTTTGACACAGTAAATCATCTGAATATAAGCTATGTAATTGCTTCTGATTTTACATGGAAAAAACTTGGATAATGTTGAGAAGGGTATTAGAAACATTTGAATAATGTTGTATTAAAGCAAGTCAAGCTCATGAGCAACAGAAAACACAATACTAGGAAAAAGCAAAATGTGTAATAGTGTCAGGGGGAACCTCTTCACCAGAGAGTTCCCTGTGTCCCATTTGATTCAGAAGCCATTACCCTGCATCTGTATGTTAACGAAGCAGCTGTTCCACTGCTAATTGCTCTTCCGACAAATTGCTTTTTTCCAATTAAGATTTTATTAGAGGATTTATCATCTCAAACAGAAATAGATGTATTTCAATTTTAGAAAGACAACAGAATGGTGCAATTATCCACCAGTCTTCCAGCAGGGCATAAATCAGAATCCATAATTTCAAGGTTTTACAAGTTCTTCAGAAGTTGAGCAGAGATCCAGATATACGCTTCCTCTGTCAATGTTTGCCTCCACAAAGATACTCACATTAGCCTTTTCAAATTGGGTTGCCTCAAGCCAGGCATTTAAGTCTTTATCTAGGCATTTAGGTAAATGGCTTGATTTTCAGAAATGCTGAATACTTACAAACCCCATCCCCATTACAGTCTGGTAGTCTCACACATCTGATTCCACAAGGTGAATGAAAGTATTAATTACATTTTTCTTAAAAAGCCCTCTACTATAAAGCTGTTTCTAAATAACCAGACTTCTAAATGATCTGAAAATGTGTAAAATACAGGTCAGCACCACTTAAGGAATACAGGATCTGAAGAACCTCTTAATAAGTGTACATTGCAAAGTTCCTGCAATGGTCCACCATGGCTGGAAGTACATTTCTCTGCTTCCTGTTTCTAAACACAGTAACTCACAGAATGTAACTGAGCACCAAGTGTTAACTGCAAAAGCTGTGTAAGTGTGGTGTCCTCAGAGGGAAGATGGAGGCGTGAGGAGCCTCCAGTGTTGCTCCAAGACCCCAGTTCATGCAGGTGCTCAGGTTTGCTTGTAGCTCCACTGCAGACAGTGCAAGAGTGTGCTTCACTTTGCAGCACTGGAGGAAGCTGTGATACCTGGGACCGTGGGGGATGAAGTAAGAAATAAGTAAGGGGGAGACTAAAGCATCATTTAGCAAAAAATTAAGAATTCTGCAGCTGCACAGACTCAGATGTGTAATTTTGGGAGGATGACATTTCTAAGATACTGCATTTGTTTCAGGAGCAGAAGAAGGGAAAAATTCTGGCATCTATTTTTTCTATTTCTTCTTTGAAGAAACTGTGCTTTATAAACAACTCCCCAACTTGCAGAGATGTCACAGAAAATTCATGCGATACAGAGGTGTGATCCCCAGCTTTATGAACTTAAGTACTGTGCTATGTACATCTTTCAAAATGCTGCTACCAAGGCCCTAAAGCTGTGTGCACTCACTGGACTGGATGGATAATGTTATTTTCTCTTCAGAGGAAAGCCAAATGGTTACCACAAAAATAAAGTATTTATCATCCTTGCAGAAAGATCTGAACACCAATTTCCTGTTCAGAAATAGGGTGCACAGGCAAACGAAAAGAATTTCAAGGGCACATCTGCTTCGTCCTACTGCTCACAGCAAATGTCTCTGTGAGACGCCAAATAGCAACCAGCAATAATAAGCAAGGTAAAGGGCTACAAATGCAACAAGGATGGCTGGTGAGAGACAGCTGGCCCTCTATTGTCAGCGCTTAGAAAAGATTAAGGGTGTATTTATTTTCAAATTAATTATTTTTGTTGTTGTGCTGTTTATGAACATAGAACACATTCCTTTTTTGTAATTTCAAAACACTAAATTTTCTAAAAAGATTTCAGTGGCTTTTTAGACAGCTGGAAACAACTCTGACAGCAAATTTATAACCAGAGAAATGACTACTTTAAATACAAACATGGCAATAACCATCCATCCATCAAGCACCAGATTAGACTAATGGATTACAGAGAAGAGCCACTTTAGTTAATCAAGTTGGACTTTGTAATATTTTTGCGTTCCATAAATAATTTCTAACAGGAGCTTTACTGTTAGAGACCACTTTGAGCAAATGGTGAAAATAAGTCTGTCCTCTGCTTCGTCAGAAAGTATCAAATGAAAAGACACGCTGATGGATACCTCTGCCCTTTGAAGCAAACTATTAGAAAATCAGTCTTGTTAAAGATGACCTGCACCAGCACCAGGGAAGACCTAGCAGCTACAAAATCATACACTGACTGCCTGAAACAACAAGGCTAAAAGGGGCAAGTCACAGAGATGCAAATGTGGTTATTTTCTCCAACTTAAAAGAAAAAAAAAACAGTCAATCAATCAATCAAACAAACAAAACCACGTAAAACCACTAAAACTTTCAAGGTCTCAGAACCAATGATGCAAGAATACAACAATCACCAAGGAACTTTGCTGAATACTATATTAGGGGTATGATTAAGTGGTCACGTAAGAAAAGCATGGGTATTTTTGTGTATTGGTTTTCATCAAAATTGCCTGTAATATATCATATTGAGCTGAAGTGTGGCAAGGACAACAAAATTTATAGAGACTCTGGAAAGTAAGTTTCCCTAATTATGGAAAATCTTGGATTCGCTAGGAACATTATTCTGGGCTACCCTTAGGAAATCTATCAATAATGTAATAACAGCAATAAGTTAAAATGATGAATCCATTTATGGCAGAAGAATCTAAAAAGCTTAGAAACACTGTGCAGTCCTGATGCCTTCAAGCTCCACATGCCCTTCAGGAAGATGTGAGCCTGTTATGATGATCAGAAACTCAATGTCATTCAATGAGATGTGCACTGCCAAAGAGGCATTCCCCTGATGGATAGGTACTGTAGCATTGAAGGCTGTAGGTAATTAGTAAACAGCACATCATGCAAGACAAAATTCTGTCTGAAGTGATTTGGCAAATTTCTACTGTTACAGAAAGTGGTAATGGAATGTAATGGCCACATATATCAGATGAGGTCTCAGTCATTAAGATCTCACCCAAGAGAAGAAAACACAATAAAATGGCTAGTCTTTAATCCACATAACAGGAAAGGATAAACACTGAGGTGATTCTGCCAAGATTTACATCTAATGTTCCAGGAAATCAAGGTATTTTTGGCTTGATGCTTAAGGTTAACAATCAATCTCATCTGGCTACTCACGTATCATCTTTCATCCTGAAGTATTCTATAGCACTTAAAAAATAATATACAAATCGGGATTTCTATTCATAGGAACATTCACTTGTACTCTTCACACTTTAAGACCTCATAGCACATGCAACAGAGAAGTAATGGATAGAAGCAACTTGATGTTTTATGCCCAACGCAGATCACTTTCTGATCTCCTTAACAATAAATAATCATACAGTCATCCAAGCTCTTCCACCAAGAAGTAAACAACTCAGCCTGGCTCTTGGGTTTTTGCAGCTTTCTTTCTCTTGCTTGGACTGCAGGCCATAATCAAAACGGAGATACACTGAGATTAGGCGCAGGATGAAAAGACAATCCTTGATAAAAGAGCAGGGCGAACACATCCCTGTCAACTGTTATTAAATGTTTCAGTATTAGCCACTGCCTTGGAAACACTACAGCTACTCTGATAGATCTGTAAGGAATGCAACTGAGGTTGCACGGAAGTCCACGCTGTAAGGTTACATCTTCTAAAAATAAAAAAAGGATTAAGGAAAAAATCTCTTCCATGTAATTGGTTCCTATTTTACAAACTGTGGTTTTTGTGAACTCTGGAGCTAGCCATAAGGACTGCTAAATATCCACGGCCAAAACCAATAAGGATGTTGGAGTTTTACTCAATGTACATGCATTTTTAATTCATGTAACCCATAGTTTGCCCTTCATTAACCTCTTCTCAGTTTCTCTGCTTAGCTGCATATTATCTCCTCTCTATCACTGTTAAGACTATAACAGTCTTATTTGAAAAAAACTGAGTGGTTCATGGAGAGGAATGTAGTATTACTTCCAAGAATGCCCAGTACTGGATGTTTCCTATGGAGGTGCAATACAACTATCATCTGTAGAAGACTAGACTCCATGGAGGAAAATAGTCTTTTTAACTCTATCAAAAGCATACAATTCTTTTCTCTTTCTCCCCAAAGCATAAAATCTGGTACCACTTATCATTTTTATCCTACCAAGTGTAACTGTGCCTGTAATAAAAAAATTCTCTCTCTTTTTTTTTTTTCCTGAAATAGTTCTACTTCACATCACCAAAATTTTTGAACGCAGCTCTGGGATGCTCTAGTACTATAACCCTGCCTGAATGAAGATAAAACCCTCAGGAACCTAAGAGTAAACCACGTCTTTTAAACTGTACTCTGTCAAGTCTATCAACTTCCCAACATCAGGAGAAGAAGGGCTGCTCGTTATTTAACAGTTGGATTTGGAAAAGCAAGTGACTGAGGTTCATGGATCTAGCTAAGAGTCGCTGTTGCTTAAAAATAAAACTGTGGGATTCTAAGTGATTACATTTTTTTTTTCCTAAGTTCAAATTTGAAAGACAAAGTTTAATTTCCAGCCTGATAAATTCCACTAAAAGCAGAAAGCACCTAGAAAACTACACCTTGAAGACATAGTTCAACATTTTATTCTCCAGCAAAGAGGAGAGACAAGGAATCTTCTCTCCCCCAAATTATATTGCATCAGTGAACCAGACAACAAACGTGGGCCTCATAATGCAACTCTGCATCTAGAGTAACTTCCCGGGAAGTCAGCAGAATTTTTATTAATGAATTTATTAGAAAAAGCTCAACCTGAAGAGCAATCTTGATGAAGTTATTAATAGCTACAAGCATAAGTTAAGTGAAATAAGCACTTTTATACAAGACATGTGCCCATATTCGCACTAAACAGAAACCATTGGTTCAGTGTATTACCAGGAATGATGGTTAGCACTTCTGAACAGATTACCCACAGGTATCTTTACAGGAAAATAAAAGGAGGTTCCTGGACCTGGGAAGACACATTCCTCCAGCAGGTCCCAAGGCATTGTGGAGATGTGTCACTGTCTATCCTACTTGTGCTTATACTCGATCCAGCTTGACAGCTCTGTCAAAGACTGGTCTGGGTCCTTTCCCTAAATTTAACCACCAGAATCACCTTCAGCAGCAATAAGTAGCAGATCTAAGGACACAAGTCATGATTTTTTCTAAATCTAGCAGAAAAAGAAAAAAAAGAAGCCAAGTAAACAGCAGATCACATACTCTTCCAGTTTCTAATGCTGCAGTAAGATAATTCAACTTCCCAATTTAAATATATCAGGAAGAATTTGCCAGGTCTGGATGGACTATTTGATGGTGTGATAATTATGAACTACCCGGAATGAATTGGCTGACCATTCTATCTCTTTCTAACCTCATGGTGAAGGTGGTATCTGAGACCTTTCTCCCCTCTGCTGACACACCATGAGAGAAGGGCGGAGGAACTGAACAAATCTGTGTGCTGCTTCCTTTCGATGAAGCAAAGCAATTCCTGGCCATGCCTGCATTTTCTCCTGAACCTGATGGCTGCTCTTCAGAGACTAAATCAAATGTCATGGCTAATCCATCATTTCACTGCAACGGGAGTTTTCCTAAGAAGCACACACAGAAACCTCGGATACAATAGTTGCCCGATTACACTTCCAAGAAAAAATGATTTCTCTTTTTCCTTTGAAGCAAAAGTGCTCTGTAGTATGAAGACCCAACAAATCCTGCTTGTGGCTGTGTAGGCAGACCACAGTAAAGGCTCTCCTCCTTTGCCAAGGCACTCTTCCTCCACCTCGGCCAGATCTGTGATTCACTGGACAGTGAACCATTGACTTAAGCACACAAATGCTATCAGGAAACCTGTTTCGGAGAAGGTGCGTAGGAGTTGTACACTCCCGTTAGCTTCTGCAAGATTGATTTCCTTTACTTATGCTGCCTTGCATGACAAATTGTTCTTGATGCAGAGGCTGATGGAAACATGAATGGCCCCACTGAGGATTCTCTTTATTAAGGATGTATGAGAGGATACACAACTTGTTTAGCCGAAGGAGAATGACTCAATCCCTTCTGACACTAATGTAAAAATCCTTTAAAGTGTAGGTCAGTCCCTTGGTTATTTTAGGGACAGCATAACATTGGTTCTTTAAGCTGCAAGTCTTTTTTATTTTTTTGTTTCAGAAATGCCCTTTCCTTTAGGAAACTCCACTTATTACTCAGTAGGGCTGGATCCCACTAAAAGACTGAACTACAGCCATCCTATGAAACTACCCCACAGCCTTACAGTATGTGATGAGATATATCAATAACCTTCTGAATGTCCTTAATCTCAGGAGTGCCATTACTGCTCTTTGATAGGTTTGAAACAGAAGTAAAAAGAAGACAGGACAGCACATTTTACATTCCCCTTTGCATTACACATCATCGAATTTACTTATCAGAAGAATTATGAATGTTCCAAAAAAGAAAAAATAACCTTGGATGTCTGACTGAACAAAATCTGTGCATTTTCTACCTCTTTAAAGTCAGTCAAGGAGCTTCTTATATTCGTTCTTTCAGGCTTTAGGCAACTGATATTCAGGAAACCAAAGATTTCATTATGATCTCTTGTATTTTCAGTAATGGTTTGATGGAGATTAACCTCTAGGTTACAATGAAAGCTCTCATGTCTTCTGTTTGCAATGACTAAAAGAATTACCCAGCTGCATAAGATCATTCCCTTTAATGAAACTGAAAAGGTAACACAAAACTTTTATCGTAGAAAGCCAGACAATACCATATATTGTCATGCAGAACTGTGACACAGACAGAAGGACACAAAGACAACCATAAGCAAGGTGGGGGCAATCAAACAAATTACTGCAGTTTAGAGACTTACTGCTGAACAACAATAAAGTACTGTGTGCATGCTCCATCCCTGCTGCAAATGCAAAGGAAAGCATGAAAACTTCAACTACCCTCATGGTGATTTTTGCACTGTAATGAGTCAAGAGCATTTGACGTCCATTACCATGCCCTGCTGATGAGAGTAATTCATTAACCACAGTAGTATTTACATCTGTCGATACCCTCCTCCTACACAGTGCTGGGAAAAGTCATCAAGGAAGGAATCATCACAGTGAGGAAGGACAAATAAAAGAAAAGACATTTCAGACCAGAAGAAATCAATACGCAGGGTGAATAGAGAGGCCAAAGGAAACAGTAATTAGATAACGTGCTATAAATATACTTTGTATAAGCAGAGGGAGAAAAAACAACATGCTTGGACAACCAGTGAAGGGAAGAGGACTCAGAAATGTGATTGTGGTTAACTAGAGGCAGTTCTGTCATTCTGGGAGAGGAAATAATGTCTCTGGACTTGAACTGCCAGCCTCCAAACTGGTCAAAATTATCTAAATAGAAGTGACTTAAATCACCCATTTTAAGCGTGATTTAAATCAGCAAGCAGGAACAATTCATTTAAACAATCAATTCTAATCTTGTTTTGCAGCAGTACTTTTTATGTATTTCCCTAAAGTGAGTTTCAGTCCAGTGACTGCTAACCACTAAAACACACTAACTTCTGACTAAACTGTAACTACACACTAAATTGGATACCTTTTTCTAACCAGGACTGTATGTTAAATCTGCGCATACTTTAGAGCAGTTCTATGCCTTATTATGCTAGATTTGAGAATTTTATATTTGCTAGATTATTTTTATTGCTTCACTTTATATTTTACTCCTGTATCAAGTCGCACTGGGAGGCAAACTAGAATTCAATTACGAAGTCCATAAACAATATTTGAAAGTTATGCGTTACTTACTATGAAATGATAGATTAATTGTAGGAAATATACAATAAAAACTAACTGATTTATTAGATCAATGAAATGCTAGTCAGCAAATTGAACTGCTGGTTTCTACTCACGGTCTCTCTCAAGATTTCAGTTTTTGTGAATCTCAGTCTGTGCCTCTCTAATCTGGTCTGACATTGTTAGACAAAGCCATTTTCTTCCTTTTTGTACTTCAAGCCTGTTTCTGCTGAACAGGACACCAAAGTGAACTACTGGAAAAAAAAAACAAAAACAAAAACGCACACAACCAAACACAACCTTAAAAAGAAAACTAAAGTAAAGGCTCACACTAAAAAGAATTGGTTCCATTCACTGGCTTGGTGACATCCAGCCATTCAGGGACAGGACCTGCTCTGAAAACGGAGGAATTTTTAGCTTTGTCAGAGGGCAGTGCTCAGGAACATGAGTCCATTTGCCACACGTGATGCTCTGAGGATGGGAGCAGAGTTTTGCAGCTATCCCATTGCCTGAGCAAGAGGCACACCAGAAGTTTTGAACATTTTGGTAGACTTGGGATGGGTTTGCTACCAAATTTATGCAGAAATCATGATATTGAAGTATCTGCCACCATATAAACATTACTGGATTGCTCTAGGAGACAGAAGAAGATGGCAGTGAGATGAGTGTATAAAGAGATTCATTATTCAGGAAATCATTGCTCTTGTGTGGTTGTGCTCCTATGTGAGGCATAAACAAGTATATCAGTTTTTAGGCATTTGTAATATTGGGGTGTTAGGGAACATCACAGAAATGTATTACTTGTCTTATATGAAGCTGGCTGAATCCATACAGTACTGAATATCAATATATCAGTTTCATAGATTGGAAACAGACTGGGAACGTGCTGATCATCAGAGCGACACTGTGTATAAGGCATATTACAGGACTTGCACAAATTTATTCTTGCTTGCACTCAATGTATCTCAGGTCAGAGCCAGCGGCAGCCAGGAAGAAGCACACCATCAGGGCCAGCCTGTTTCGGTGCCCTGTGGGCAAGCTGCAGCCCAGGGACCCGCCAGCCTCCTCCATGAGCAGCAAGGGGCTGTGCTCAGGCATCGTCCCAACAGCACCCACAGACAACTGCAGGCATTTAAAGTGCTCATGTTGTTAATTTTACTTAATGATGCACCACTTCTATTTGAATATTTACCATTTGAGTTCAAGGTACTTAGTATTTTATGCCCCTGCTCTGAGCACGGAGCAAATGCAAGCAGTGAAACATGTGAAGGGGCACAGAGGCCACGCGGTCTTGCTTAATGTGTGCTACTGAACGAACGTGACATAATTACTACTACCAAAAGAATTAACTACTTCATCATGGAAAAGAGTATGCCAATTCTCTTCCACATGTTATCTTCATGTTGGAAATTTCAAGTGTTTCTTCTGTCTATGCATAAGGTTTTTACTAGGTTATGCAATGGGCGAGGACTCGAAACAGCTCGAAAGCCATTAGCAAGAGAAGACACAACCCTGCCTTATCTTAAGCTGCTGCAGAGAAAATGACTGACGTGAAGAAAACAACAACATAATAACGGGATGTAACTAGCTGATGTTTCACGACAGACAGATCCTGCTCCAAATCTGGATCTGCGTTGTAAAAAACAACCAAATCAAATAACGCACATTTGCATCACCTCAAAATGAAGACTTCACAGAGCTCCCTGCCTATTAACCTATTAATTGTGTGCAGAACCAATGCAGTCAGAAGGCACAAACAACTGCCTGTGGGTTTTTTAAGCACAATCACAGGGTGTAAGGGCTCTTCGCAAAACGCAACGCATTGTGTTCAGCAATGCTACTAATTATAACGCTAGACTATCATGATTGTACTCACTCTGAAAGACAGTGGTAATTGCTGCCTCTCACTCCGGAGTGGGACTAGCTGACTTTCTAAATTGTATAGGATCTAAACTTCTGGGAGGACTGCCGAGCATCAAACATAAGGGAAACAGCAGCATGTCAGAACATTGCCTCTGCTTTTAGGATCGTGGGTCATCACCTTACTTCTTTTCAGCTCAAACTGTGGTCAGATCTGGATAGAATGAAACGGATCGGTCCCGATAATTTAAAAGTCACTCTCAGGATGGCATTTCTGAGTTTTAATAAAGCTTAAATATTTAAGTTACATTTATCTTGAGTTATTAACTATACTTATCAACCGTCTCTTCCATCTGCTCATTCTATAGAATACTCTGCATTATTAATGGAACTGAAAATTGCATTTTTAATGTAAAATACTGGCAATATTGAGCTTTTCCTTCCACAAATTTAGAATTATATATGCAATTATATGTCCAAAACACAAATGACAGAGCTGTATCAGACAAAAATCTTCATAAGTATGTGTTATTCCCAATTTTTCTCAAGCACCTTCTAATTTTTTTTTGTTTGTTTAATTTACAAAGAAATTAGTAATGTCTACATATATACAGAACACAGCATCTTCTTTTTATTTTTCCCCACTTTTGCTATTCAGCCATTAATAATGCAAGAGACCAGTTCTATGCTGACCTTTAAGCCATATGATCCTAACTGAATCAACTGAGTTACACCAATTTGCAGTCAGCAGAGAATTCAGTTTTCAGGAACTGTGCTATATTCAACCAGCAATTATTGTACACTCTCCTTTGCAATAGTGAAATCAAATTTCTGTCTTTGTAAGTACAAACACAGCTGAAGAGATTTAAAACTCTTAGATCAGAACATACAAATCACTTCCCTGCAGAAGGGAGATTTTGTCCTACTTATCGATATTTAAAACATTCAGAGGGGAGATGCATTAGTCTCTTCTGCTGGTTCTTGTTTCTTCTTGTGTGTTCAGCTTCAGCCACAGACTGGGACAGCCCTTATTAAAGTTATGGTAAGAAACATGACTCCAGTAAGAAAGATTACTCTGGAGATTTTTGCTTTGGTGGGAAATTGTGTATTCAAATCCAAAGAACAAACCCTCTCATGGTACAAAACCAAAGTACAAAGTGACACCATGAGGTCCTTTTTTCCAGCAGATGGGAAAGACCTAATTCAAAGAAGAACTTCCTTCCCTTCATCCCAACTTTCTGCAGTTGAAAAATACAACTTAGATAGAAAAGACACTGTAAAGACAACAGTAATGGTTTTCCATTCTCCTTAAAAACTCTCAGATCCTGACCAGGGCTTTCCCCATCTTGGTCCTGGAGGCCATCCTAATGGGTGAGATAGCTGGCTCGAGGCCACAGGACACTCCTCTTCAAGGAAGTTTTTAGTATCAATTGATGCAACTATTGTTCCTCTGGACATGACATTACAGACATTGGTGGCTGTCTCTGAGAACTGCATGTCATTTTGCAGAATAAGTGAATGAGGAAAAAAAAAAGATTTTGGTGAAAAAGAATTTGAAGGTCCTACTGGCATCCTTACTCTAAGTACTAAAGGAGTAAATGTAGCCTGCATTTCCACCCACTTCTCCAGAACTACAAAAATACTGCTGTGTTGCAGAAACCCTTTATGGGGAGAAAAAAAAAAACTGACAGAGAACACTTCACAACTTTGGGCTTCTGACAGATGTCAGTGAAAGGCCTTTTAGAAAGCCTTCCAAAAACTCAATACACTTTATCAACTGGACTAGCCAATTCATTTGTAGAACTCCAGCAGTTCTGGGGACACTGATATCCTTTACAAAAGCTACTGACTGCTGTGTTAGGTTTACCAGCCTGAAATTGCTGGAGGCATCTTTTTAGATGTTTCTGGAGAGTGCTACCAAACACTTTAGGTTATGGAAAACTGAATTCTGGGTTGGGAGGGAGTAGCCTCATACAAAAAATAAGATAAAATAAGTTTGTGATATTGAAACTTGTAGAAAAGGTACCATGTACCACAGCAGGAAAAGCTATGAACAGCACTTCTGGTTGAGACTACCTTTGAGGGAAAACACATTAGTAAATTTTGAAATAGTCTAGTAATGCTAGCAGAGAAAATGATGCTGTAGGTGAAAAGACCTTTCTTAAATCACAGCCCAAAGCAAATCTAGAATAATTCCACCATTTAGCTCTCTTGTTAAAGTACAATCTCAAAGATGTTACTGTCTTGCACAGATACCTTTGTTCAAAGAAAAAAAATTGTTTCAACCTATATGTGAAACACATAGGGAACGACTGAAGTGACTTAACATGCAAAATACATTGTCTATCTTGTCTTGTACTAAAGAAGTGACTAGAATCTCTAATGAAGCCAAGCACACCTCTCTCTTTCATATGCTCAAAATGCCCTACTTTTCTAACAGCGTTGCCTGCACTAGAAACATCACCCATGCAGAACTGCTTCTCGTACTACACTGCGCTCCTTCCCAAAAAAACTTATCTACAGCAACAGACTCTGGTTTATTCACAGGAGTGTTTTTATTGGATCCTCCTCTCCTTTATCCTCGTACAAACTTGAGTTGAGAATAATGCGCATATGCACTCTGCTTTCTCGCCAGGAGTTGTTGGTACTTTCTACGTGCTGGCACCTGGGGAATATTTTTTGAAAGCCTCAGGCAAACTGTCTCTTAGATTTAGACATTCCTTTTATATTGAAGAGCTTGTGCCTCTCCTTGAACAGTTCAAATACTGCACTATAAGGTATGTCTTTCGGGTGCTGCCTTGTAGCAGTTAATAAAAGTCAAATCTGAGAGCCTTAAGATAAACACAGCAAAAAGGATGAAAACAATAATAAATAGGGAAAGGTGTGCAAAGACATTTTAAATGTGTATGGCAATGAATCCAGGATACAGTGGCTCTTTCTCCATATAAAAATAATGCAACACTATTCCGAGGCGCTGTTGAACAATGAATTTTACAAAGCTGTTTCTCACAAAACACAAGTGCTAAAGATTCTTCCCCAGTGACCTTTTGGCACCAGACTGCCAGGTTAACTTTAACGTATAACAATTCTTGTCTTTCATCTTATGCTGCAAAAATCCAGCAGTGAACATACTAAGCATTTTTTTCTGATAAGATTAAATTAAATATCAGTTTAATACATGACACAAGATCCAGGCAGGTTATAGTTTATGCAGTGCATCTCATCTATATCTGTACCCTCAGTCCTAGTGAACCTGGAGCATTGGAACTGAAGGGCCACAAATATGGTTGGCTCTGTAAAAGAAATGACCTATAAAAGGTTTGCTCTCAAAACCCAGATAATCACAGAGTTATAAGATACACTGAAAAAGGCAAAAAATTCAATTAATGTATATGTTGTGACATCACTAACTTTTCTGTTGAATATCATAAAATTGATGCCTTTTAAAAATTGAATGCCTCAATTTCTCTCATTCAGAGCCAGCCCTAAGTGTTTTATTCCAGAATGCTAAACTATATATTGTATGATGGAAGATTGTCCAGAAAAAAAATATTTTTATGAAAAGATCCTAAGATCCTATAGAGTTAGACTCATAGAATCACTTAGGTTGGAAAAGACATTCAAGTTCATCAAGTTGAACCAGCAACGTGACCTACCGAGTCCCATCACTAAACCACGTCCCTTAGTGCCAGATCCACACATCTCTTAAATACCTCCAGGGATGGGGACTGCACCACCTCCCTGGGCAGCCCATTCCAATGCCTAACCACCCTCTCCATGAAGAAATTCTTCCTAATAGCCAATCTAAAACTCTCTTTCCACACCAAAAATCTTCTATTATGAAGAAGAAATGAGGCAAAATGGTTTGAGCCCCCATACATCGTCTCTTCTGCAACAAAGAGCATAGACTATCTGCCTTTTATGTCTGTTAGTACAACTAAGTGAGCAGATCTTTATTTCGAGATTTCCCAGTGGAGGAAAACCTCAAACACAAATTTAATGTGGAGCAAAACAACGTTGGAGAGCTCTTTGTGGCATGTGTGTGCGTGACAAGGTGTCATAATGACAGACTGACGAGCAGGCTCAGCCTCTGCTAACCTCCTTCACCTTGTCACAGAGACATTAATCAGGCTCTGCTCTTCTGCAAGGACTTCAGGATGTTTTGGTCAATGTCAACACTGAGAAAATGAGAAGTTTGCCCTTTTATTAAACTTGCCTTGAGAGACATCTTCACCAATTATATCTAGAGGCTGTTCAGAAAAAAGCTCCAACTGTATGTGATTTGTACTAAGGTACTTGACAGCATAAAAAATGACCAATGATTCACAGAGTTCCCCTTCCTGTGTTTTACTGTCTCTTTATATCTTGTTCAGAAGTACTATGCAAACCTATATTGTTCAGCATTAATCCGCCTCCTAACAGGTTACTGTGGAGCTGAGGAAAACTATTGAGAGCGCTGTGAAGCTGCGCTCTTTGTTCTTTGTAATCCCAGAAGTAATTTTGATCAGCTGAAGTACAATACTGGGACTCAGGTTTGAGACATTCATTTCAGGTTTTAATACCAGGAGAGGGTTGCTTTCTGCATGCAAAGGCAGCACAGGAGAAGACCACAATGAACAATAAAGCGTTATCAGTACTGCCAACCTGGAGAATTCAGAAACTATGAGGTTGTTCTAACCAGAATGAGATTTGTAAACAAATGTAAGCAATAAAACACATGGGGTGGGCAGGTAATCTCTCTCCTCAGCCCTCAGACCTTACAACATGAAGAAGTTAGCAGACATTCCCCATCTCCTTTCTTCAGAGTCTTCTCCATCTTTAACTTTTTCTGTACCACAATGGGAGCAAACCGAGCCCAGGGTGGACCTGCTTCTCTTGCACTGTCTGCTGGGGGTTCATAGTGCTGGGACACTGGAAGTGAGTGCTTCCAAGCTGCTTGTGTATTGTATGAAGATTATAAAAGCTTCCCCTCCATCAAACACCTTCCCCAGCACCAAGCCTCCCCATCCACCGCCCATCTCCTGGCCTTCTTCTCACACCTACGCACACAGACAATGCTGAGGCACTTGCTCTGTGGTATTTCTGAAAATGTTAAGCTCTGGATCCAGAAGCCTGAACAACGGTAGTTTGTGCAGTGTTTGGATTTCAGCCCATACCTTATGCCTACACCTACGCAGCCTTATTTAGCCAGACTCTGCAATGCTCCCCATGTCGCTAGTTAAGCGCTGACCGGCTGGCTGAGTTTTATCAGCATAACGTGATTTAAAACTTTATGGCCTTTGACACACACTTCATATGAGCATGGCAGAAGCTATGTTAATGGTGTAATGTGGTTATAGCCCAGAAGTTAAGACAGTAAATCATAGAAGCATCATAGAATGGTTTAGGTTGGAAGGGACCTTAAAGACCATCCAGTTCCAACCCCCCTGCCACGGGCAGGGACACCTCCTACTAGATCAGGTTGCCCAGGGCCTCATCCAGCCTGGTCTTGAACACTTCCAGGGATGGGGCATCCACAGCTTCTCTGGGCAACCCGTTCCAGTGCCTCAACACCCTCACAGTGAAGAATTTCTTCCTAATATTGAATCTAAACCTACCCTCGTTTAGTTTAAAGCCATTACTCCTTGTCCTATCACCACACTCCCTGACAAAGAGTCCCTCCCTTGCTTTCTTGTAGGCCCCTTTAGGTACTGGAAGGCCACTGTAAGGTCTCCCCAGAGCCTTCTCTTCTCCAGGCTGAACAACCCCAACTCCCTCAGCCTGTCTTCATAGGAGAGGTGCTCCAGCCCTCG
>VXAA01002382.1:985600-1057540 GCA_013399115.1 Anseranas semipalmata
GGCCTACAAGCCAATTCTTTATCCACCAAATAGTCTGCCCTTCATATCCATATCTCTCCAATTTGGAGATCGGGATGTCATGTGGGACTGTGTCAAGGGCCTTAGAGAACTCCAGGTAGATGACATCAGTTGGTCTTTCCTTGTTGACTGATGCAGTCACTCCATCACAGAAGGCCACCAAATTGGTTAGGCATGATTTGCTCTTGGTGAAGCTGTGCTGGCTGTCTCGGATCACCTCCTTGTCTTGCACGTGCCTTGGCATTGCTTCCAGGAGGATCTGTTCCATGATATTCCCAGGCACAGAGGTGAGGCTCATCGGTCTGTAGTTCCCGAAGTCCTCCTTTCTACCCTTTGTAAAAATGGGAGCAACGTTTCTCTTTTTTTTCCAGTCACCAGGGACTTCACCTGACTGCCAGGACTTTTCAAATATAATGGAGAGTAGCTTGGTAACTCCATCAGCCAGTTCTGTCAGGACCTTGGGATGCATGGCATCAGGCCCCACAGACCTGTACCTGTTCAGTTTCATCAGGTGGTCTCGAACCCACTCTTTGCTTACAGTGGGAGGGACTCTGCTCCCCCAGCCCCTGACTAGAGGTTCATGTTAAATATAACATGTAGTGTTTATTTTGTTTTTAGAAAACCACAGTGAGATGTCTGACAAAGCTGAGGCTAAGGTGCAAGACAAGTGCTAAGCAGCACTGTCCCGAGTTTGTAGATACAGTGTCTCCTTGCACTGGCACAGAGATTCTCCTTTGTTAGACAAGTCCCTGGCAAGTCAGGGAATGCAGCTGAGCATCTCCTACTGCAAAAGCCACAGGGTTTTACAGTTTCTTCTCCAAACGTCTGGCTGCTGCATGTGTGGAGAGGCTCCACCACCTCAGTCCTTTCTCCTCTTGGCTGCTGCATGTGGCTGCCCTGCCCCTGCTCTGCTGCCTGCCCGCAATGCTTCCCCTGGGAAGCACTTCAAAACGGCATGAAGTCGAGGATGGCATGATCTGTGAGAGACTTCACAGCCTGACTCCTAGAAAAACCCACACAGCCTATTTATACCTCAACAGCTGCAGCAGAGGCAGAACAGACTGAACACTTGCAGACTCGGGAAAATAACACGGCCTCATTTCAGAAGATCATTATGATACACAAAATGTATAGCTCTTTTGTTCATCCTTAAAGGAAAAGCTAAAACTGATCAATCTGCTCGTTGCGATGGCTAGAATGTGTTCCTCCTTAACGACTTCTGAATAGTAAGCGTTTGCTGGAGCCCAGAGCAACTGCGAAGAAAAAATATTGAGCCCTCGATTTAAAAAATGACTGGCAATTTTATCTGCTTCAATACCCGAGTGGTGTATGTTTGCAGTCGATTAGTCACTGCAGATTACTTTTCAGCCCAAGTGGCAACATTTTTTTTTTTTTACTGGGAACAAGGAAAACCAGGCCAAAATGGTGAAATTCAAATCTAATTTTCTTATGTCCCTACAAGTATAACATTGGCTGCTTACCTGTAAAAACTACAGCTGCACATCTATATGCCATTATAATAGAAGTATGAATTAGTGATTAAAATAGTACTTTTTCAATGTTATTAAGATTTGTTTTAAACACACAAGAGACGAAAAGAAAAAGGCCACCGATGCCTGGCATTGTATTCCTCTTAGCTTTGATATCTAATCATTAAGTAATGTCAGAAGAATATTCTTTCTCTGGAAACTGTCTTCTGAAAGACAATTTAAGTAACAACCAGATTTGCTGTGTAAATTAAAACTTGGTAAATCTCACTCAACATCTTTTTTCTGTGTAACCTCAGAAAGATGCACACTCGATTTTACATTTTTCATTAATGCACTAAATCACTGGAGGTTGAAAAGGTTAAAGATGTTTAATTGTTACTAGATGACAATCAGTGAAAAATGACATTCTAGCATGTAACTGGATGGCAAAGATGTTGTATTTTCAGATTTATCCCCCCCTAATTCCTCCTTTCCCTTTGGAATTTATCGTTAAGCTGCATTTATGTGTATCGCATGACATGTACAGTCAGGAATCAATCTGAAAAGCCAAATCTGAAAGCTTCTTGTCATTTCTCATTTTCTGTGACCAAGTAAGGGAAAAACTTACATGATTTCTTTGGTGGAAAAGACCAGCTTTGCCATTTTCATCATTTATACTATGACAGCCCTCAGAGGCCCCAGACATGGACCAAAATTAATTGTTCCAGGCCCAGGGTAAGCAAAATATGAAAACAGGCTGGTTGCCAAAATAAATAAATAAATATATATGTATGTATGTATGTATGTATAATTTCTCACCTCTTTTTCCTCTCCCTTTACTGTAAGCGTTGCTGAGCTGGGGCTAGAAAGGAAAGGGACAGGAGAGCAAAGGGACTTCTCACGCTACCTGTCCTGTGGCACCCAGTAGTGGTGGGCGACGGCACAGGAGGACAAAAGAGGCAAAGTTGTGGAAACTGCCACCCCAAAACCTCCCTCTCCGTTCTGGTCTTGTCCTGATCTGGAGCCATGTATTCTGCCATGCTCATGGTAAGACTCCAAACGAGCACCCAAGCTCTTTCATTAGCACCTTCAAAGAACCATTCGCCCCCTCCTAACTAAAATCGTAATGGGAAGAACTGCCCTCTGGAGGGCTTTCTCTCTGTGCTTTCATTACAGAGGGAAACTGAAGAGGTTTTTTAGGCTACTGGTTTATATAAACTGTAATCCAACTGGGGTATTGTACAGTATATTAATATTATTTATAATTCAAAATAAGCCTCTATCTTCCTGGAGATGTTAGATGGATTGGTTAATGAATGGTTAAAGGATGATACAAAAATCTGAATACAACAGAGCATAATGCAATTCAATATATACTACAGTACAGACACTACAGTATTTCAGGCACCAATTCAGGCAGTAAATGGTATCTAATAACCTCACCTCTGCCTTTGATCAAAAAGCGATAAAAAAGGCACAACAAGAACACAATATTCTTGACAGTTGCACAATATATAAAAGGTCATGGAACTGGATGGAAAAAGCTCATTCCACTTGCACAATATTTTGAAATTTGCACTTCTCCAGATACTGAGTAATAAATACTGCAATATCTGCAAAACTCTGTGAGAATGGGGATGAGCTTGTGGCCTTGGGTGGGTTGGCAGGGGCATGGACGTGGGCATGGCCCCAGCCCCCTGCTCCCCTCCGTGTACAGCAGGGGCTGCCTCGGAGGTGGCAGTGCGGCAGTCAGGACCAGGGGATCGGTCCTGCAGGTTTTGGCCCTGAGCGGGCAATGAAAAACTTTTCTCCTCCCCACCCCCCAAAATAGAAACTGCATTTTCCTTAAAAAAGGAAATATCAAGTCACAACAGCTCCTTCCAGCCTTGAAACCCATGGCACCATGTGTTGCTTTTGGCTCAGGCATTGGGAATAGAGCAGGCTGTAACAGGTGATCGTCACCAAGAGTAAAGCTCCACAGAAATCTTCAAAAGCAATCATAAAAATCTGTAAATGACTGGAGCCAACAACAGGGACGACCCAAACAGCATCACGGTAGCCTCTCTGCGGGGAGCAATACAAAACCAGGTGCTGATGGAAAACAGAGAACAGGCATGGTAGCCCGAGGCAAATCACCCTGTCCTGCACCAAGGAGCCCTAAACACAGAAGAAGATCTCAGTGAAAGCACAGGACCAGCGAGCATAACCAGGGCTGAAGCTGAGTCCTAGAGCAGAGCCAGGGCCCGAAGGTCACCATGCTGTACCTTGAGCAGCTGAAGATGGAGCAGCAGCAATGCCACGCGTGACTTTGACTCTGCGAGTTGACTTCGGTGATGGAGAGCATTTACACTGAATGCATATTGCATTTTAGCAAAATCCAGTGCCGCAGCATATTATATCCTTCTAAACAATATTATTAAACTACCATAATAATCACCCTGCTCTTCAATCCAAGGTCTCAAAGCACATTACAGGCGGTAATGAAATAACTCACACAAGACCACTGCAAGGAAGAAGGGGATCATTACTGCTAGTGCTTGCAGTCATAAAGTTGTGCTCAACAGAATTTCATTGCAAGGAGCCAGGCACACAAGTGGTCACCATATACTTCACTCCATGGAAGTCTGAGTTCAGTATGGATCCTGTCAAGGATTTATCGTCACTTCCTTGGTGCTCAGTATTTTAACTGAAGTTCCAGGTCTTGAGAGAGTTGTAATTACAAGAGACTCTCAGCTTTCATTTACAAGAAACAAAATGAAAACAATTCCCAGAAAAAAAGCTATATTTGTGGAACTAAAGTTGGAAAATCTGTTCAGTCTACCCTAAGACAGAAGGCAAATGAAAACAACAAAAATGTATTTTCTTTTTGTGCTTCAGATACTCCCATTCTCTTAAGCAGTTGCTCTATCTTCTTGAGGGCTGAGTCACAACTTCTTTCTGTGCATGACTATCAGCCCTGTCCAGCTGGCACGAAGTCAGCTGGCTGGGACAAAGCCCTGACCTCTGTGCCGAGCAAGCTGTCCCAAGAGACATTTCCGAATCATGCAGAAGCCTTACGGCAGAGCTAAGGAGGGGATTCGGGTCTTGATTACACCACGGTTCACATTAACAAAGAACTGTTAATACACAGATGAATTAACTGGCAACTCACTAGAGGAAACAGGACGCAACATCTTGCGATTCTGACTTTTAGCTGGAGTTCAGAGGAGTCGAGTTCAACTTGCGACCCTGTCACAGCTTTCCCGCGTCACCTAAGGCAAACCACTTACCCCTAAAGCCCTGTTTTTCAAAAACACTACTCCCACTGATTTGTTTCTGTGCCAATAGCCACGTTTTGCTTGTGGGTAACGAAGCAAGCATCGTTCTATACGTACAACAGAGCTGACGACTTGATGGGAAAGCACCAACCAACAGCCTGGACTCCAGCACCGGTGCTTTGGTGGACAAATGTGTGACCGCAGGGCTAAGCACACGGGTCAGATGGGACTGGTCCTCTCCTGCACTGCTCATCGGCTGCGACCGATAAACCCACACTGGTTGGGCTTCCAGTGTGTGCAAACCTGAAGGCAGCAGTAACAAAGCAGAAACAAATGGGAATTTCTATAAGCTTCTGTCATACATTTCAGAAATTCCAGACCTTGTGTTTTTGTTCATCCTTTTTCCTTTAAATCCATACTGTGAAGCACAGAAAGCTAGTAACTGTTCTAGGTTCTCCACCCCCAGAATGCTTCCTATGTGTTTAGATACAGTACCAATTTTTCTAGCTTTTGACACTAAATGAAGCATTAATTGGAGTGGAAACACACACACACACACAAAACCCACACACATAAAAAAGCCAAAAAACTTTCATCTCTAACCATAAAAATAACTCGGTAATTTGCCCTTGGGGAGGGAGGCAATATATACAGTGGATGACAAATGGCTAAGCCATATGCATTCACTTCCTATCTACACTGAAAAGAAATTAAGCAGCTATCAGCTTACTGTGGAAGCCAGAGCCACAAGCAACAATTTTTGTGAACGATAACCAGGCAGGTCTTCTCTGCTGCAATGGCAGCTGCTGCTGCTCATGTTGGGAAGGTCCTTGGAGCTACTTTGGACTCCCACATTCGCTTCTGACCCTGGTCCTTCCTGCATGCTGGGACCTGGAGAGGAAGGATTTTGGAGGTCACTGTTGTACTGTGACCACAGCTTTACGGAGGCAGAACAACCTGCGTTTTCCTACATGGAAGTCAATTACAATCTGGCAGTAATTAAATCAGCGTTTCTTTTCCCCTCTCTGCATTAAAGATCTATACCATGTGTAATTAATTAATAATTGGATTAATGCACATAAGTACCTGCAAAGGGAGAAATTACTAGGGAGTAAAGGGCTCTTTATTCCAGCAGAGAAAGGTACAACCAAAGCCAACAGCTGGAAAGAAAAGGCAGACAAATTAAAATGAAAAATAAAGCAGACATTTCAAAGAATGAAGGAGATAAGCATCAGGAAAAAAAGGTCTTGTAGCCTTTAAATCAACATCTTCCTGGAATATAGGCATCAGTTAGACATGTCAGTGTAGGAGTAATTAGGTGATTTTCTACAACTTGAACTATGTATGGGGTCAGAGCAGGTGATCTAATACCCCCTCTGACCTTATGACTGTGAATCTGTTCATTCACTACCCTATACCCTGTGAAACCTCTGCGTCCACGTCTAAAACAGAAAATGTTAGAAGCAGGAAAAATAGAGGGGCTCTCATGCACTATGCTGGAAGGTCTGGGAAAAAATCACTTCCACCAGGAAATAAATAAATAAATAAACAAAACATAGTATCAAAAATGGTCATACAATAATACTACAAAAATAATAGAATCACAACTATAGCAACAGAAGTATCATCTTCAACCCATTATTTTTTTCCTGAAGCTAAAATAGTTCCTTAAATGCAGTGAACTTCTGAAGGCAGAAAATTCAAAAATTTGCATTTTTTTCTATGTTTTGTTACAATCCCCTTAAAGGGAAGAGACAGATATGGGGGAACGAGTTATTCCACACTCATGACATAATTTATGGTCAGTATGCTGGAAGGCCACGGAAATTAGCTACAGCAGTTATCTTAGATGAGAATTTGTATCTAATAGTCTCATATAAGCCCAGCTAAATATATTTTCTCATTTCACACTCAGACAATCACTAAGGGTTCAATCCCACACCCATCTGCAGCAGTGGCAGAAATCCCATTGACTTCACCGAGAGCAGGATAAAACTCATTCCTTGTAGGTGTTACAGAATGGTTATAGTCACTTTTTAAAAAGTATCCATGAGACAAAAGAGCAGGATTTTTTTTTTTAAGATTAAATTAGCAGAGAAAAAGAAGATGGGCTTCTTCTCCACCAGAACTGAGTTAGACCTAAACAGTGCAAGCGCCAGTGCAAAGCACCAAAGCTTTCAACCCAGCGGCTGCATTATAAGACCACATGGAAATCTGAACAGTAGTATTTTCATAGAATCACAGAATGGTTTGGGTTGGAAGGGACCTTAAAGACCATCCAATTCCACCCTCCTGCCATGGGCAGGGACACCACCCACTAGACCAGGTTGCCCAAAGCCCCATCCAACCTGGCCTTGAGCACTTCCAGGGATGGGGCATCCACAGCTTCTCTGGGCAAAAGCAAAAAGCATCTACATTTTCAAAATTCAAAGTATTTTCAAAAGCATCTAAAATGGCTTCTCAAAAGTCACTTTTAAAAATCATTCACAGGCCTTTTTGATGACTTTACTGTGGTCGCTGTGCCACCTATCTTACGAATCAATCTCGGCCAGACAGAATGAAAGATTGCATCAAAATTCAAGGTGGGGAAAGGATAAACTCTAAAGTAATAAGATCAGGCTGTTATTCATTTATGGTACATTCACATCCTGACAGTTCCACGATTTCTGGGAAAGATTTATCTTGTCTTAAAATCATTTCTCAAGTGTCATGACTCAAGTGGCCCTCTAGAAGAGGCCGGGCTGAGGTACAGGTGCCTGGTGGGAGCCAGGGGCTGCCCTGGTGCAGTGCCGCGTGCCCAACCGATGGCGCGGATGCAGAAACAAAGAGGGGAAGTTTCTGCCTGGAGGATGGGAAAAGTGATCCCACGGTCATCCTGACATCACACCAGAGCCAAAATGATTACCGAACTGGGACAAGTTAGTCTTATCTTTAAAAAACAAAATGTATATGCAATCTGCAATTGCACTTCAGTGAATATTTTATGGCAAGGACTCACTTTTGAAGGGCACTTCATGGACTCTTGTTCCTTTAAAGCATTTCTAAGCCACTCAGAGCTACATTTCTACCTTTTTTTTTCAATTTAAAGACAGCTGAATATTCAAATGCACTTTTGTATTTTAAGTGTAATTTCTAATTACATGCACAATTGCTAATCCATCTGTTTACTACATACTGTAAATGTCTGTAGTTATATATGCTTGAATAATTATTGAAAATTAAATATTGTAAACAGTCAAATTAATTTCTCTCAGCATACCAAATTGCAGGAAGGCTGCAAGATGATAAAATATTACTTGCCCCCAGAAATGGAAGAAGTCACTCCTATCCCACACCTCGCTGAATGTGCTTATTGCTGTGCTGTAACTGATAGGAAACTTTTTAATCCAAAAATTTGTAACAAGAAGAGTCTGAAAAGCTCCATTACACTGCTATCAGTGAAAGAGCCATTTAAAAAGAATGTGGTCTGCAAATGTTTCAGCTGTGTTGGAACAAGAAAATGATGTTCCTTATGTGAGGCAAGTTGCTGTTAACATTTTCTTATTTCTATGCTGTTAGAAGCACTGTAGGAATATATATCATAAAATGAGGAAAATGCCTTTTTTCTTTTATTGATTTGTTAATAACATTGTGTTGCAAAAATTCTATTCAAGAAGCCCAGAGCAGGAAAACATGGGAACACACAGATGTATATTTGAATATACATCACCTGTTCCCAGAACACACATGGCCTCTCCTCCCAGCTTTCTGTGCAAAACTGAGTTGTGCCACCGTGCCCCTCTACTCTACGTCTACAGTCATTTGGGGCTTTAACTTCGTTTGTTATACATTAATAGGTTTTCAGTGCAGGTAAGATCACCAATTTTGAGCTCCTACATAACAACATTTGCAGAATTTCACTGCTCAGCTCCTGTTCCTGGAGCATAACTTCAGAACAGCACCTTTACAGCTAATACTATCCTGAGCCAGAAAAATAAGATTTTTTTCTGGTCTGAATTTCTCTAACTTCACCTTTCACTGACTTTTATGCCTTTTATCTGTTAGATGAAAGAAAACTTTTGTCAGAAATGCTGTCCCTGTGTAGTCACACACAAACTATGAAGGCATCACCTCTTGAAGTTTTCTTGACAAATTAAACAGACTGAATTTCTTCAGATTCTTATGGTAAGATGGTGCAAATTTTATATTTTAAAAAACACTATTGAGAACCTCAGTGGTGTGATCCTTTCAAGTACATGGCTTGACACAGGATCCAGACATGCTTGAAAAGAGATGAGGATCCAGTTCTAAACTTCTAACTTCATCGTTTAAAAGTGAGTCCTACTGCCTACACAAAGAAGAACATGAAGAACATTTAGGATCTTAATTCTATGACACATGTCTACAGCTATCACAGCTGTCAACCACCTAGCAATGGGAAGTCAGGAACCCAGACACCTTCCTAAATCTCACCCTGGCTGTAGACAACGGGTCTCTCGAAACTCCCTCTACAAAAAAAAAAAAACCTTGAGCTATGGTTTTGGAGGACTGGGATACTCCATTAGATATTCCATTTTTTTTTATGGTGAGAAGACTAGCCAGCTCTTCCAGAAATTAAAGGAATTTCACCTTTCAGGAGCACAGCTGGGTACTGTGTTTGAAAAGCTCAGCCTTTCCTTCTTATTCCAAGGAAACAGCAACTAAGCTTTTTTATTATACGACTGTTGCTGTCTTTCTTTGCTTATGAAAAAGGATGAGGAGAGGAGGGAAAAGAACTAAAATTATATACATGCCATGAAAGGAAAACTAAAAGAAAAAAACCACTTTGAATGTTTTTGTTGAAAAATCCTTCTATTTTAAAAAAAGCAAAACCTGAAAAAAATACTTTGCAACTTGTGCAAAATCTGGCAAAAAAAAATAGGTACATATAAATAAAATACATGCTTTATATATACATATATATATATACAGACATTTGAGAGAGAGGGAGGGAAATGTCTCTGTAGATGCAGATGCAGGCACCTGCTGCCAGCTCAGCCGGAGGCGGCAAGGAGCTGAGGAGCTGACACCTATGAGACAGAGTGGGGAGGAGGCCAAGAGCACACATACAGTGTACCAATAACTGGTACAGAAGTGCCAGCCATGTCCTATACCCCATTTACACCATGAGACCAATGGGGAAGCTGCCGTGCTGAAGCTATCATGCAGCAAAGTGATCCGAGACTGCAGCCAAGGGCTGGAGGTGCGGGGCAGGGAGAGCAGCGCAGGGCCGCCAGCGTGGACGCCCTGCTACTGACACCCTCCCTTCCCCTGAAGGCCAAAGCTTTCGCAGACCCCGGCGTGAGGCTGCTATGCCCTTGGCAAACATAATTCCCCCTTTTAATGGGGGGTCAGTGCTACGTGAGGGCGTCTGAATAGCTGTGCACTTGAAGTTGTGCAGGGGACGTTACCTGAGGAGGCTCCGTCCCCCATGGAGTGCCCACAGGAGCACTGCCAGGAGACCAGGCCAGCGCCTCCAACACCGCCACCTGCAATCGACGTTTAGAGCCTCATTTCAAACATACACATGTGAGACAGTTTCTAAAGCACACATTTTATGTTTTTTTCAGGCTGTTTGTGCACTTGCCTCAGGGTGCCAGGTAGCCAGTGTGGCCTGTCCCCTGCTGGAGGAGGGCAAGGGGCTGCAGCCACCCCAGCGCCAAAGGGACGATCTGGATTTGCTGAGCATGGCACGTGTGGTGGCCACCACCACGCCACCGTTTCCCTCTGCCATCCCTGTGACAATTTCGGGCGAACCCCTTCCACCCACTCCTTCCTGCTCTGCACGGTGCCAGGAGCTGCAGCCCCAGGACGACGCCTGCGGCACACACAGGCACAACGGCACCACGCCAGCGAGGGACCAAACTGCCCGCTCCTCCATTTTAACAGCATGGTCTCAACTCACTTAAGGCTGATCAATACCGCCTTGGTTTTAATTCTGCATTCCCATCTGCTTTTTCCCATCTGTTGTCTCAGGCTCCCTTTAGACTGCGAGTTTTTTGGTGCAGCGACCATCTTTTACTCCATCTACACTGCCAAGCTCAGCAGGGTGCTGCCTCATGACTGCAGCTATAAAGGTGCTACATGATTGCAAATAAATACTTTAAAAAGTCATAGTTTCGGCTTACCAAGAGGCAGCACAGGTTTTGCTTTTCCTCACGGAATTCTTCTTAGTTCTGGATTATTTCTAAATACTAAATGAAAAATAAAAATAAAACACAGTCTCTCTTTCTTTTTGTGAAGCACTCAATGTGGAGAAATTAAGGTATCTTGAGGGTACAGTTTTTTGTTGTTGTTGTTTTTTGTCTTTAATCTAAAGCACGCTCAGAGGAAAGGGTGAGAGTTCATGATGATGAAAGACAAATACACACACAGTCCAGATCTTTGTGAAACAGTCTTCAATACAGAGTATTTTCTGTTTGAGACAACTGTCTTTATACAGTCATTTCCACAAAACATATATTATTTTATTCATGTTTTCATCTCTTTCCTCATGTTTGTTCATAAGCAGAAATGGCCTCTCTCTACAGAAATCTTCCCTTCTCTGACATTTCTGTTTTCCCATTAAGTCTTTTATCACGTTCTCAGTGCTGCGTTTCTGTTGTTAACAAAACAGCAAAGTTAAAGAGGTTAGGCTGATGCCTTGCAGGGTGTTCATAAAATCCCAGCTATTCTGCACAATGACTCCAAGCAAAAAGTGAAAACAAGTTTTGGAGGTGGAGAGGAAAAGGCTTCTTCTCCAGTATAAATAACTGGATGGAAATGCCTTTTAGATCCTCCCTCCTCAACACCAGGTAGCAGGAGAGGAGAACAAACCAGACAGATGGGAACTGAACTCATGGGAGGGTGATGAAACCACTGTATCCAGCTGGTGAAAGAATGACTACATCTAAATCCTGCCTATTTGCCTTTCTGACACCAGGCTGTGCGTTGCTCAGTGGAGGACCCTCTCTTCAGCAAACAAACCCAACTCAAACTGAAGGGTTTCCAGACATAAAAATTCAGATCATGGGCATCTTACTGAGTCAATGCTGCAGTTTGCCCCTGTGGACTACTTTACAGTTAATTTTGGCCATGTGGTCGCTTTATTTTTTCTCCTTTAATACATAACATTCTCTTAATCAGTTTGGATTACATTAAGTATTACAAGAAAGAAAGAAAAAATGAGATAAATCCCATAAGAAATTATAGACTCGAAAAATATCTACAGCATCATACATTTCTAAGCCGTTAATACTATTTAACATTTTTCCATCCCTGCACCTATTTTGGGTAATCTTGTGTGTGTTTATTCTCTCTGTTTAATCAATCTAATTCACACATACTCAATAAATTAAATTCAGCAATAATTATGCTCAGTGTCCTTTGTAATATGTTCCCTGGTTCTATCTCAAGAATTGCCTCAAATTCATAGAATAATAATGAAAACGAGAAACTTCTCCATCCTCAGTTGCCTCTCCCAAAGGATGTCTCTAAATAATGTAAGGCACGTGCATACAACATTTCTTCAGAGGTTAAAAAAATGCCTTGTTTTCACATTAACAAAAATAACTTGAACATTTTTGAGCAATGACAGCATCCTCCCATAATAATATCTGTTTAAGGATAAGAGGGCCAAATTTTGGGGTGGCATAAACCAAATAATTCAGCTGAAGCTGTTGTACCATAAGCACCTGTGCTTCTCTAACCAACTATTTATTTTTTAATACTGCACATTTTATTACATAGTGTCTATGATTCAAACGAAGGTTAGAAAATATGAGCATATGGTGAAGGGAAGCAAAATTAATTATAATCAAAATATTCTCTTGCAGAGCAGACTTACATTTATCTTTTGTGTATTGTGGCTACATTAAAAAAATTGAGAATGTGCATTGATGTTCATATGCTGTTATTAAGTTGAAGTTCAGGAAAAATGCAGTTTTGAAACTAAATCCCTTCAAGATCTGAAAAGCTACTTGTTAATTACCATACAAATAGATTACTGCAGCACAGATTCCTTGCATGTAAAACATCTGAAAAAAAAACACGATATTTCTCTTATATGGCCACAAACCCACAACAGATAATGACATCGACTCATATTCACAGGATGCAATGAGCAAAAACATTCTTACAAAGAAAATACAGATGAATGTACTAGCGAGAAAGAAAGAGTACAATAGTGTGGGGGCAGCCTGGAACTTCAGGGCTCTGGGTTTCTGCCTCCTCGCTCCACGACATCAGACAAGCTGCTGTGCAAGCATTAGGCTGATAGTGAGGGGTTTCGCTTCACCCACCCAAGGGACATGAGTCAGCTTGGTCTTTACATACCTCGGAGGCCTCATTAGAGCCATCCAGGCCATGCCCCTGTACAAACTGGAATCCTTCCTTGCCTTTGGGCAACCTAGGCTCGCCTTTGGGCAAGAGAGAAAGCAAATGAGGAGGAGCTGAAAGGCAGGGATGGGAAATGGTGGGATAATTGGAAATAGGGTAGGAAATAGATAGGAAACAGGCACTCATGAGGCTCCTACATGCCCAGGGAGCTTCTGTGCAGGTGATAGGGAACTCCAGAGCTGAGAGGGAGGAGGCGTGGGGTCAGCCTAGCATTCAAGGCTCAGTGAGGCAGGCTGGGCTGGACCCTCGCCAGAAAGGTTTTATATGGGGCCAGTGGTTTTGAAAGCAAATTAAGACCAAATCTTCTCTACTGGCATAGCCTGTTAGCCGTTCCCTTTGCCTCAGTTTCTTGTTTGCACAAAAGGAACAATGGTGCTGCTCTGTCTTACCATATGGTATGAAGGACTTAGCTACCAAGGGAAGAGAAAGCATTTAAGTACAACAGGTGAGGAATTACAGAGCACTGTAGAAGCCACAGGATGATCAATGTGAAAATATAGTTACAAGACCATGGTCCCTTGCAGGGAAACTTCTTTTTTTTTTTTTTTTAATTTAACTTCAGAGCTCTAAGAATTCTGTAGAAAGTTTTGTATTAGATGAAAGCTGTGATTAGGGGGGTCTTCCAATATTTAACCCCCAGATACTGCTTTATTTTTATACATATATGTCTTCTGTTAAATTAAGCTCTATGCATCTAGACATATGGCGACGCGATCTGTACAATTATACTGATAAGGTCACATACTTAACTGGCAAGAACTGGCAACAGCATTACTAACTTCAAAGAAGTTGTGTCAATCTTCCTAGTGAGAGAAAAGCACTCTCATTAACATAAAGGGAAGGGGGAAAGTGAGGGGAGAATAATTTCACAGGAAATAATTATCTTTGGTTATAACAGTGTAACTCTAATGGAGACAGAGAGTCAGAGAGAGAAGACGAAAAATAACATTAATCTGCTGTTAACCTTAATTTTGAACAGACCAGTTCGGCTGTATTGCAAGGTGATGAAGCTTTGGAGGTTTATTAGGTGCTGACACAGCCTCCTACGTGACAGAAGACAAAGAAAAAATAATAGTCCATGATTATTGCTATCACGATGACTTATGCAAACACACCTGTCTTTACAGTTGCTCTCTCTTCTTATTCCCATTTCCCATCTATTTTTTTTTTTTAATATTCACACACAGCATAGGTCAATCTCATTCTCTCAGACAGGAAATGTCTCCATCTCTGTTTTTTGTTAAGTACTGAGGACTGGATGTTTTCCTGAGAGTAAATTATGGCTACAGGCTTTGCCTCTAACTTCCAGTCCATAAAGAGAGATTAGAAAATGCTCACACTAAGGTGAAGATACACCATGCAAGCCAGGAAAGTGCCTGTCCTAAGAAGACATTATGAGCATACTCTGAGCAACTAAGGAAAAGGGAAAAATGCTGATCCTGGTATTGTCTGCTCCGATTTGCAAGGTCCAAAACCATAGACACATGTAGTACCTCTGACTGCTGAGCAACAGCAAAATGCAAGTTACTCGACTGATTAAAAAGCAGTAGCAAATAAAAAGAAATCAAAAATCAACATCCCCCATCCCCAAGCCTTTACCTCATCTGGCCCAACATCACAGCTTTATTTCCATCCTCAGCAGCTCCTGCTCCACACCTCTAACCCTGCATGAACACCACACTCACAGGCTCCATGTCTCAGCATCCATAACTCACAAACCTAATTTCCCTTGCCAGAGTTCAGGCTTGGGCCACGAGCAATTACTGTAACGTAAGGGCATTCACTGCTATTATCATAATAATGTATGGCGGGATATGACAAGTACCCACACCATATGCATGTGTGCATATGTTTAACAGGGCTGTGACTCAGTACTTACGGTACACAGTTTCACCCAGCAATCTCAATTATGCTTGTCATTGATAATAATTTTATCAAGAGTAGTTGGCTACCTGGAAGTGAATGCAACAGCCCTAATTACAAATTATCGAAGGAACAGAACAACATATGAAAAAGATAGATGGTTTCTTGACCCGTTCTGACTACCTATGGCTTCTGGAAATGCATGAATAGAGAAAGTGGACTGACAGACAAGGTAGAAAAATCAGATACACAGCTAAGGTGACAGCCAACCATAGTTCTGAGTACGACAGAAGTCTGTTTTCCTGATGTTTTTGAAAATGATAAATGATTGTTGTAATGTACAACAATGTAGATTTATGGGATTACTGGCAATATTCCTGCTGTTCCAGAATCTGTATCGGGGCAGGAAAGAAGGGAGTTGTTTTTCTGCAGGGAAATGTTGAAAAGAGGTTCAGCATAGGATTGCCACTGTGATCAGGGATGGACTAAAGCTAAAGTGGGAATCTCCCCACTGGCACAGCATTAACTCAAGATCAGCATTTCCCTG
Organism: Anseranas semipalmata; assembly: GCA_013399115.1. Classification (NCBI taxonomy): domain Eukaryota; kingdom Metazoa; phylum Chordata; class Aves; order Anseriformes; family Anseranatidae; genus Anseranas; species Anseranas semipalmata. The sequence goes on from VXAA01002382.1 coordinate 1,001,149, forward strand.
CCTCGTTCTCTTATCAGGCAGTAACCTTCTCCATGAGAAAACACTGACTCGCGGGCCCACGCCACACTGCCGCCCTTCAGACATACATCTCTACCGAATCAAATGGGGAGTTCAGCTTAAAAACTGATGTTTTATTGAATAAGTAACACAATGGCCCAGTCAAACCAATGGGAATACTCACAAAGCTTCTTACCGTGAAAGAGGGCTAAAAAGGTCATCGTGGAGATCTAAAGAAAGGTCAAAATTTCTATATACCATGTTTAAATCTGCTGATTACAAAAAAATGGCATTTATGACCAGTATTGTATCTGCTAATACAATTTTAAAAGAGGCACTTGATATCAGAGCCGTCCAGCAAGCTCAACTGTATTCAGTGCTTCATGAATCAAAACCCACTGCTAGCAGAAATCAGGTCTGTTCAGAAGAGGTGATAAAGCTGGATTTATTATTTTATTAACAGCAGCATTACTGTAGCCTCAACTAAGGTGACACAGCTCACACCTTTATCCCCTCCACAGATAACACATACAGAGTAAGGAGGAAATCACAGACGGAGAAGAGGGAAGAGATGGGCGGGCTGAGCCCAAGTTTTCTCATCTTCTGTGGAATCAGTGGTCTAGCCACTAGACTATACTTACTTACTCCAAAAAGGTTTTATATTTCTCTTCAACCATATTAGAAGTGATGTTCCTCTTTTTTTTTTATATGCCTATGAATATATGACTGTGCATGAATGTCTGTCAATGCTGAGATGCCTGTAAAATCAATAGCTTGCTTTTTCAGAGCCTATTTGATCTGCAAACTGTCTATGGTGGCCTAATTTCCAGAACAATCACATGAGGTAAGAAAATGTTTCCACTTACAGAAAAAAAAGAAAAACAGTGAGGTTATGTGACTCACTCAAAGTCAAAGGAAGAGTTCGTGTCACTGCTGGGCTGCAGCTCAGGAGTTAATTGAAAATGTGCTCTGGGGAATAAACGTGCACTGGCAAGCCAATGGACTTGATGATTTACATCCTTTCCTTCTTGTTTTTTTTTTTTTTCCCCCTAATTATTATGATTATTACTATTTTTATTGTTGTTACGACAAGTTCCTTGAGGCAGCAACTTTGTCTAACATGTTGTACACTGCCTGGTAGGCTTCTAGGTCCCAGTGTGATTTAGCATGTAACTGCAACATCCACGGTCCTTCGATTTGCTAGCTGCTAACCCCAGGCTCAAACCACTGGAAATATAGTGTCAAGTAAAGAATGAGCCATCCCAAACCAGAAATTAAAGCTTTTAAAACACTCAGAAGCTCGATTTTTAACAGAGAGCATATAATAAAGAAGTCACTGAAAGTCACACTTACTTAAAAAATATTGAGAGGTGAAAGAAAAAAGAGTAGATCATTTAGCATGTGTTGATATAATATAAATTACAGAAAGTGGAAGCTAACTAATGTTCTAAGGGAATTACATTGTAAAAATCTGTGTTAGTTATGGATAGTTAACAGATCAGTTATGGATATATTGGGCTGGACTGTGCAACTGTTAGATAACTCTCTGTTTGTACAAATGTGCTGGATACCACAGAAGGGAGACCAAAGCCCTCAAATTCACCATTAATTTAAGAGACATACAGTCAATGGTTGCTTGTCCTGCAAGGTTTTATATGATCTTAGACAGGGCTGCTGAACCACAGGGACACTTACAGGATGGATGGCAGTGAGCGTGACACAAGCTGCACGGCTGTTTTACAACACGCAGAGCTGCCGAACACGGCACCACGCCAAACGCATGTGCAGGAGGTGCCACCAGGTGCCCTTCAGAAGGAGCCTCCAGCCTGCAGGGAGGTCATTTCCCAGTCTGGTCTCTATAGCAAGTAAATATGCCCTGGAGGGAGATGGCAGGTTAGAATACACATGCAAAACAAACAAACAAACAAACAAATGAAAACCAACCAAACACAAAGCGCACAACCAAACCAACCAAAACACTAAAGGCCTTCACTTACAAAATGTCTAAGACACCTCAGGGGATTTTTTAAAGAGTTTGATAGCATGAACAGCATCACCTGCAGTCTCAGGCATGTCCCCCAGTAATGCAGCACAACTCCCACGATGGGAGGAGCAGGGAAAATCAGTGTTCAAGAATGAACGTATAAAGTTGTCTATTCTTGAAGAAGACTTTAAAAAGTAGCATGAAATGCTTCTAACAGAGTGGCAAACAGACCACGGTAGTACTACATTTAGTTTGATATTGTTGATCCGAAGTCCCTTAGAAATGTTAGCAAAAAGTAATTTTGTTTAATCTTTTCAAATGGTCTGGCATTTAGCTTTAATTATTATATGGTGGAAGGTTTTAGATGCCCCTTGCTTTATGGAACCAATAATTGTTAGTCTGTTTCCTAACCCAGTGTAGCTTGGATTTAAACCTAGAAGACGTGAAAGGCCGTAGCAGGGACTAAGTTGCCTCCACGTCCATTCATTGTCCATATGGCCTTTTGCATCACCCAAAGTACAGCACAAATGTTAATAACTGGACTATTGAGATCACTGAAATGTGCTTCCCAGCGCAAGGTGTGTCCCCCTGAAATGTTATCTACCCCCAAATCCCAGCAGAATTGAAAATTTCTGGTGTATTTAACAATCTTTCTTCCTCTGCTGGAAAAAAACACCAACAAAACGTGACAAACTTGGGCCTTGGAGATCAAGAATTTATTGCAGAGTCCCAGGAGTGCTCTCCTGAATATATCAGCCTCAATCCCTCCCTCCTCACTGCGTACTGTTATTTCTGGGCTGAGCAGAAGCACTGGGTAGCCAGCAGCAGCACTACTGGCAACCTTCAGGACACGGTGCAACAGCAGAGCACCAGGTTTGGCTCAAAACAAGAACACGCGTGGGGATTTCTCAGGAAAAACAAGACAGAAGTATCCATAAAAATCGGGAGGCATGGCAGGAGGGTGAAGTACTGTTTTCGTACGGCATGGCAAATGTAGTATTCAGCCCCAGCAGGATCCTGTGCTGTCTCACTAAGTGCAAAAGAAAGAAAAGCCTGCTTAGAGGAGGTATCTTCCTTGGCACTCGTATCAATTTAAACATGACACTCGCTATTCCCATATTAGCCTATATAAATATTAATGTTACTTCAGTATGAAAATATCCAGTCTCTTTCCAAATCTAGGTGCAGCATGTGACAGTTCAGAGACAACTTCCAGAAGCAGAGAATCACTGCTCTGAAATGATGTACTGACCTACATACACAATTTCTAACCCCACTAGTGCATCCTGCTTTAAAGCCACAGCAAATACTATTTTGGGAGTGCCAGGGGTCTGCCTTTGTTAAAACACTGCCAGCAAGAGCCCAAGCAAGGTGTAAACAAAATTCTCAGACACACCAGCATGAATTTAGAGTAAACTCATTAACATCAACAGAATTGCTGTGCATGAGAGCTAAGTCTGGTCTGTTGGCATGTTAGTTAAAATATCTCTTAATCTAATCTACATAAGACTGAAGAGAAGCTTATGGGGTTTGTCCAATATATGTGGAACACTAAAAAAAAAATAATGTAATGGCTTGAATTAAAATTCATTGTTTTCTTCAGAGCACAGAAACTAATAAATCAATGCAGTAAATTACCACTGTGCCGTGCTGTGAAATTAACACCCATATACATGAAATAAAAATAAGAATTTACGGCCCTAATCAATCACTTTTTTTATAACTCCATCATACGCTTTATTTACCTTCTCCCACCAGCTTCTCACCCTGAAATAAATCCCCGGGCTGGGGGCTGCTGCGGCATCCCATGGGCTCAGCGGGGAGCGGACCAGCCCCGCCGGCTGCCCAGCCCCTCTGCCCGCCTCATCCTTGGCCGCGGCCCCAAATCACGGCCCCACCAGCGCTGCTCCTCAAAGCCCAGAGACCTCGTGCTCTGCCAAAGTCAGACCGAGCCATCCGCTGCACAAAAGTCAAGGCAGGAGGGAAAGCCCCTGGCTCCCACATCAGCCCCACTGGGAATTGGGTTGATCCTGCTGATTTGCTCTCCTGGACCTGCCAAACTTAGGAAGTAGGCTCCACCAGGTTGCAGAACAAGGCTCCCTTGTTCTTGAGCATGGGTGATTTATGGTTTCACACGTACTCATGTGCTACATTATTCACTTAGTGCTTGTACCTATGAATATCAGCTCGTGAGATAAAAGTGCGCTCCGAGGTGCTGACTGATGCTTGGCTGTATGCTAGAGAAAAAATAAACGAGGTGAGAACAGAAAGACCTTCATGCGAGGTGACACCCGGAGGAGGGCTGCACGCATCCCCGTCCTCCTGCAGAGCTGGCACACGGCTGCTGGAGCCTCCCCTGCACCTGACAAACCCCAAACATGAGCCAGCAGAGCAGAGCCCCAGCGGCCCATCCGCACCCGCTGCAGAGCCGCAGCGGTGGCGTGGTGCCGGTCATCCTGCTGTCACAGCTCTTTGGCAGATCTCGGCTCCTGCAGGAGCAACTCTTCCTCTCTCCAAACAGATCCAAATGCGTGCTATTTATTTGCAGTCCAAGGTACATAAAATATCCACTCAGAGCTGTGCCAGTCCATAAACATGTAGGAAGTGACAGGTTTTCTTCTAAAACGTTTCTTCTACCTACAGAGAAAGCATATGAGGGATATTGTTGCCTCCGCTATCCCCATAACGAATTAAGACACAAAAAGCTTGTAAGACCTGGCTGCAATTGCAGTTTTGTGTCAGAACCAGGAACAAAACCTGGACTCCCCACGTGCCCGCTCAGAGCCTTACCCAGATGGCAACACGCTGCAGCGGTGCATGTGCCTCGAGAAATTGCCATTTCTTGAACAAGCTATAAAGCAACTGAAAAAGAGCTCCAGAGGAAGGCAAATACAGTCATGAGCTCGAATGACCAGATAACTGTGTCCTCTGGAGTGAGGGTAGAAATGTCTGAAATAACACCCACCCTCCGCAAAGCATGATGTGCCCCGTGCCCTCTCTGCATTTTGTAACAAACCAAACTTTGCTGGTGCAAAGCCCCAAGCCCTAAAAGACAGAAAGAAGGCACAGGAGGCCAAGGCCAACGCCGCCTTGTTCTCCAGTAACAGGGGGACATTTGTTGCTGAAATACATCCTGATGATCTAAGGAAGTGGTCCGTGAACCATGATCAGTGCTTCTTTGCTGCAGAGGAGGCCAGCCTCCTCCCCTGCCTGTCGTCCTGCCCCTCCTCATAATCTGGCTGTAGAGGACATTTATTTCTGATGGCAAATCCAACGAGAAGCTGAACCTCAGCACATTAACAAAGCCCCCTGAGCTGGGCGTCTGAGAAATGTCTGATTACCACAGAGGCACCCACATGCTCCAGCCAATTTCCCGTCGCCAGTCGAGGCCAATTTCTGCTGCTTCCCACAAAAGGATGTAAAAAACGGGAGATGGGGCCTTCGTGCTGCCTCTTGACACCTGATTAGTCACAGGAGAAAGATGTCAGGTTGTTGGTGTTGTTTAAGCTCCCAAACTGACATAGAAAATAAGAGATACCTTCTCACAAATGACTGCTCTCACTCAACCCACACACACTGCCATCATCACATATCCGGGTTCACGTTAAACCTTTTACTCTTGATTATACACCACGTTGCTGCATTTACGGCTGCTGTGCAGAGCGCTGCATGAGTTACAGCATCGCTGAATCCCACCAAGTGTATGGGGCCGGCACACTACTAATCTCTTCTGCATGTGCAGAAGTTGACTGTATAAACAACCGCTGTCTTAATGCCCTGCAGGAAAGTATCCCAGCCAGATATCTCAGGGATACTTTCTAGGCAAACCCGTCAGGCTTTTGTTCCTGGGACGTCAGCCTCCCATCGGGAAGAAGCCTCCCGATGCCGACGCAGAGCGTGGGGCGGGCAGAGCTCGCCACGCTTCGATACTTCACAAGGGAGGACGAAATCTTGGTGTTCAAATGACAGACCTCCCTTTTTGGGATCAAGGGACCTCAGTGCACGCACACGCTCTCGGCCATTTCCACACGATCATTTCCAAAGGAAAAAAAAAACAAGAAAAGCAGCAATAGGTCCCCCCCTGGGGTTGCTGAAACAGCAAAATGTTAACCATGCTGATGCCTTTAAGTTCTCTGACAGCAATTTTCTCAGCACAAAATGAAGACGAACCTCTTCAGCATCACCTGCAAGTCAAGAGGATGACAAATTTTCTTGCTAGGGAAAGCTATTGTTGCCCTCTGCTCTGGCATGGGAAAGTGCCACCTCATACCTTGTGCTGCCGGCAGCAGCACCCGAGCACCCATCCCTGGTACTTGTCACTGCCTGACAGTCACGGCCGTGCGGATAAGCGGAGCTGTGCTGAGCAGGATGCTCTGCGGGACGAGCTGATGGAAGGGATGCACGTGCTTTAAATATTGCCGAGTCCTAACTCTGCTATTTTGCCCAGATGGGATTTATGGGGCAGGGGGAGGAAGGGAAGGGATGCAGATGGAAGAGCCATCTCCAGCCATTTCACGTGTTAAAAATAAGTGAGATTTGTGCCTTAGGGCTCAGCAGATTGAACGATGGGAATACACATGCTCTATGATTTCTTCACCTGGGCTTATGCTTGAAATGATCCCGGCCCCTTGTTAAGCTACACATTGCAATAGGATTGCCCAGCCAAATGTTGAAAACTTATTTAGTGGATAACATTGTCTTATAAATTAACACCATTCACTCAGATATATTCCTTTTGTTTTTCTAGCTGCTTAGAAATCTGCGGCAGATATAAATAAACTTGAAAAGACATAATTAAAACCCCAGACCAAAACCAGGCGCATTACAACGAGCACAAGAGCTGCGTGAATCCTCTGAACGACTTTGATAAGGATCAGCCCACTGCTGGGCAAGAGCCCCCCGACTCTTCAGCTCCAGACCGTGCTGCAGGGTCCCCGCCAAGGCAAGCAGTTCTCCCAGACAGACCAGGAGCACGGGACAGCCAGGTATGTGCCGGAGCGAGGAGCGACTGCGGCCAAACACAGCCAGGCACCCAGCGGAGCACCCATGACCTCGGGTTACGTCTCCTGGGGCGATGCCTTCACCTGCGCAGCCCAAAGGTGGCAGCCAGGGCGCCCGGTCCAGCAAAGGCATCGGGGCACCGCGATGCCCGGAGCCGCTCCGCCACGGCGGGGCCAAGCCAGGCGGCAGCAGCTCTGGAGCTGAACACAAGCACCAGGCGGACAGAAGTATCGGTGACGCTGCCGCACAGCCCACGTCCCTAACTGGTACAAATCAATGCAAATGCATAGATTTTTTTAAAGGCCGGAAGGACTTTTAGATCATCTAAACTGTCTTTGTATAAAACAGGCTGTACGGTTACATTCAGCTACTGTAACACGCAGCCTAATTACATGTACTTGACAACTGTAGTGCCACTCACTTCAGCGGAGCTATGCCGGATGACAAAGGACAAGGCTCCGCTTCACGAAATACAACAGCTCGAATCTGCCTGCCAGCATTGCTCTGCAGACTCGGTGCAGCGAGGTCTCATCCCCACAGACACGGCAAAGAGGCAACAGCCAGCAGCTATTCAGCGACCTACAGAAGAGCAGTCGCTGCAGCAGCACACGTGCACTGCGTCAGCTCCGGTGTGCTCGGTTACAAGTGCACAGGAGGATGCTTCAGACACGTAACAAGAAAACACAGGTTGGGAAAGTAATGCAATGCCAGCAAATACTGAAGCCAATAAATGTTTAAATTGCGTTTTCCTACCACCATAAGGCAGCAGGATTTCGTTACCTGTTTTGGGATTGATTACAAAGAAATTCTGGGGATTTCCACTCGTAATCCGGTAAGTCAGTTTTTCATTAGTGCTGGAGTCAGGGTCCTGGGCTTGGATCTGAATGACAGATACATCCTTCGGGGAGTTTTCCATGACGGCTGGGTAATAGATAGGTTCAGAGGTGAGAGGGGCATTGTCATTCACGTCCTCCACTTCAATGTAGACTTCGATGGTAGTGTAGAGCGGGACGACCCCATGGTCAGTCGCATACACCGTCAACCAGTAGGACTTGGTTGTCTCCCGGTCAAGAATATCTGCTGTGTAGATAACTCCTGCAGAAAAACAGCAAGCAGAGGATCTCAGGAACGGGATCAATGAAAAATCACATCTTTTTAAATTTGGCTGTGCTATAGAAATGTTTTCAAATTTATTAATTGCTTCAACCTTACAAAAGCTAAATATGTGCATATAATGAAAACAGGAAATTGAGCTCAGTCATTGTTTCCTGAACCCATCTCAGCCCTTTGTGCCACGAAATTTGTCGGGGAAAAAAGATGGCTTTTCCTAAATGTCCTAATGTCATAACCAGTTTTCTGCTGGGACTGCAGCTGGCAGAGTAACAGAACAAATGCTTTCATCTTCTGCTGGTGGTGCGAGCTTGTATAAGCCTTGGTAGAGAGGGAGATCACCTTTGACAATGAATTGCACAAGGGAAGGTGGCTGCTCATTTAAAACTCCTGCCAGTGCCCTTGCTGAAGAAAAAACCCTAGGGGGCAGTTTAAAATAAATCCATTCAAGTTCAGAAAACAGACAGTGAATTAAATATGGAGGTAAGTCATTGCACAATGGCAAAATCACAGATGATGAGCAATCAAAAGCTCGCATAGTAGTAGCTCTTAGACAGCTAGTATATCCTCCCTCATCACAGAGGAAGGAAGGGTTTGCCCACGCTACCTACTGATGTAAGACAACATTGGCTGGTTTCCTACGTGCCCCTAAGACACCAGGAGAGAAAGCGTCTGTCTGTAACAGAGCTGCACAATGGCACGGCACCCAAGTGTGCACTGAGTTCCTGCCGTGAAGGACTTCAAGCCACCTTCATTTCTACCTAAAGCAATTTAGAAAGCCATCCTCGTCCTGAAATGAACTCCGAACCCACTATGACTTTAGCAAGAACAGATACAGGGCCCTCATACCAGAAAGACCTGCTAGCGCTAAAAGACCTGCTCATATCCGTGTAGTCAGAGCCTTCGCTGACTTGTAGTGTTGCCTGCAAATGCACAGAGGATCAAATACACCAGCACCACGCATGCACTCACGCCAACATCAAAATAATCAAGTGCACTTTCCCACAACTTCTGTGACACGTATCCCAAGAACATTTTCCTATCCTACCCAGCATTAAATCTTGGACAGCACATGAATACGGTGGATCTCAAGCTTCAGATAGATACACTAAAAGGACAGGTTGCAGATGAGCAAGTCTTTTTATTAATAGAGAGAAACCAGTGAAGAAGTAACACAAGGAACCTGAATTTAGTCCCAGATGTGCTTGATGCTACTTAGAACAACATGATCAGTTAATTATTCAATTTATGACACTGGATGCAGCCATGACCTTTGGTTTAAAAGCGAACTGGAAAGTCTTTTCCATTTCTTGAAAAGGAGCCATGAAAATGATGGCCCTGTGCTCATGAGACATCAGCAGAAGGAATGGATTTGATGGCCTGATGAAGCTTCTGATCTCTAATGATCTACACGGCCCTGGTGCAAACTTCCCCGGACATTTTATAGTAGAACCCATCCTATGCTCACGGTTACTGGCGAACTTACTGCATTGCTTTTATGAGGGGGAGCAGCAAGAGGCAAAAGAGGTAACTTCCATCCTCAGGGACCACCACTCCCCAGCATAAGAAAGAGAAGCCCCCTGAGTGAGAAGGGATGCTGCCTGTCCCCAGGGAATCAGGCTTCAGCTCCTGGGGTCCCCCAAATCTGTGCAAGTTCGGAATTTTTTTATTATGTTTTTTACCATTAGTTTGGTGGAAAATACCTGTCAGGTATTTTCCTACAATTTCATCAACCACACAGAGAGAAGAAAGGAAAGAAGGAGCAGTACCAGTCCCAGCCACGTATGGGCTTAGGCCTTCTTGCAGTATCATCAGGTCCATGTCCTTCTTGCTCATATCACTCCCCCAACAAAGGTGAGCAACACAGCACTGGAGGACAAAGGCAGCCTGTATTCTAAATATTCTTGTCAGCAGCCGGCTGTGCTACATAATGAATTTCTGTAGAAACATGGGTGAAATATGTAGCGAAGTGCGATGAAAATGCCTAGAAGTCCAGAAGAGAAATTACATCGCAGGGATGAGAAGAGCCCATAATAAACAACACCCCATGGAAATAAATAAATAAAATAAATCCATGTGGGCAAGAATGAGGCAAAAAAGATGAACACTGGTGCTTCTAGAGATGTTGATTTATTCAGATGACAAGAAGAATTATTTCAGAACTTTGAACGAAAATTGAAATGAGTGGGGTTTTCCCCCACTGAGAGCAAGGAAGATTTCACCAGATTAACCTCTGTTTATGAAGCTGAATTTCACCAATATTGAGCTGATAATAAATCTATCTTCTGAGTCTTTCCTTCGTTTTATAACTCCTGGCAACAGTTCCCTTCCATTTGTGTATTTCAGAAGGACAGGATCATGAAACAAGTGTTAGCAGCTGCCAATGGGTCTGCTACGCTGATTTTTCGTTTTACTTTTGATTTATTAAAAGGTCCCAGATACAGATTAATTCCTTTTGCTCAATATGTCTTGTCATTTCACCTGTCAACACACAGCAGCTTGATAAATAGAGAAGAAGGTCTTTGTTCCCTTTCAGGTTTTCCATGTGGAGACCCTCCATCAGCCCTGGGATCACCTTCCCCTTCCACCGCACTCTCAAATGTTCCTCCTCGCTGCCTTCCTAGGTATGGTTCCAAAGTTCATACCCACAAGAACACATACAAGAATACTTAACCAATATCTCTATGTAGATTTGGGTGACACCTTCCAAACAACATGTCAAATTTCATTTTCAGATGAGGTGTTAACTGTGAAGATTAATGATGACATTTAATTATCACCACTGTTTCTTCATCATATGGCATGTAAGGAGAAAGGCTGACAGTGCTCATACCAGAACTGCAAAATATCCCCTGGGGCTTCCCACAGGTAGGTCCTGGGGTACCTCAGGTTAGCTCAGTAAAAGTATAGGAAGGGATGAGAATATCCCTGGATAAGGCCACAAGAAAGTTAGAAAAGACCTCACTTATTTCAAAGTTTATTGATATTAACAGACACTAAAGAAGGCCAGAAGTTTATCTGAAGGTACAGGAGGACAGAGAGGAGGAGAGGGTTTTGGGAGCAGCCCCAAGGCTCTTCTTGGACAGTTTTTGTGGTACACTCTTCCCAGCTGCCTGCTAACTACAAGAGAAACAGGAACAAGGTAACGACACCTGAGCTAAACAAACCAAGAAATAAGAAGAAACATCAGCAGAGATCCTGAAAATTTCAAAGTGATTAAAAAAGAAGTTCACAATTTTGCAGACGCATTTATGAACGAGGCAGAAAAACAGATGCTCCTGTCCACCGGGACGCTGCATCATGGAGGCATTACTTCATTTCCACGCGGGGCAGCTGATCCAAACGAGCAGGCTCTACGCCAGCTCTTTACGTCCCCCTCAGCAAGAACTGCCTGATTTCGCAGTATCCCTAAAGAACTGAAGGCAGCACTTTCTCGGGCCCCTGGCACCCTCAGAAATAAAGCCGGCCATCAATCAGAACAGCAGAGCCACGTATATGCTTTCCACCGCGTTCCTCAAAATCCATTTGTCCTGTGCGATCTGCAAAGCACCACGCGCGTTATGAACACGCTAAGTGAAAAATAACAACTGAGTGCACTAATCTCTGATTAAAATCCTGGGCACATTTATATGTAAATGAAGTGCAGCCCTCAGGCTCGGCAATGTGCCAGCAACGCAAAGGTTGTGTGCTTGTTTCTCTTAAAGGCTTGTTTTCCCTCTTTCCCCAGGAAAATAATGGGGTAATGTTTTCTGCACGGCTCCTGCAAGTGGCGCGCAGTGAGAGGCTGCATTATGATGGGTGAAGGCAAAAAAGAAAAAAAAAATAGCAGTGAGAAGCTAGTGGCTATTAAAGTGGACAAAACCCAGCCAACTGGATTTCCTTCCTGCCTCTCCCACTGACTTGCTGCCCATCTTTCAGCAGACCACTTCAAATGACACAGTCCACTCAAAAATTATCTGCAAGTTATGTATTTACTACAGCGACAAGAAACCCAAGAGGCTCTTAAAACAAAAAGGGATTAAAGAAAAGCATTCTTTCTTTCCTAGCCTCTTTTTGCCCCCTGCTTGTTTACCTTACACGTCTGACAGTACTTTGTGTATAGGTCGCGTGATGAATGAACCTGCCACAGCTCTGCAAGAGAGTGTTTACTGGAGCTGTCAGTCCGCGTGTTTACATAGGTGCCCATCGCCATGGATATCTGCCTCGCACATACGTTCCTCCTAAGAGGCAGCCCATCCTTCACGAATACCCTCAATAGCGCAAACACTGAAAGGAGTTCAATTCTGTTTGGTTTTTTTGAAGGCAAGATTAAAAGACAACTTGGTGGTCCGTCAGAAGCCGGGCAGGGAAAAGACAGAGGAGAGTAACGAGGCTCTTTAATCTAGCTGAGAAAAGCAAATCGGGGTCTGATGGTTGAGAGTTGATGTCAGACGAAGGAGAGTGCAAATACGCGCCATGGAGATACCTGGCAGGAGCACCTGCTTGGTGGAGATGGGCCAGAATCTCCCACCATTTGGCTTCTTGGGACTGGGACGAGATAATATAACCTCTTCTCCTACCCACGTTATTGGCCTGGATGCAAAAATATTTAGTGTGTGATTTTGCTGAGTGACTCGGAAGTCTGTGTTATAGAAGTTGGCAGTGGAAGTAGTCATAATCTCAAGGCTTCAGCAAATGGTGAACAAGGAAGGCTCCTGTGCAGACGGGAAGAGGATCAGCTACTCTTCCAAAAACTTGCTGGTTAGGGTAGCTATGAAGAAGCATAAGCTTTAAGGTTAAAGAAGAACTAAGAGCGATGCATGCATCTTCTGGACTTCAGCCCGTGGGCACCTACAGACTCACCACCACCATGTGCCGGGGCACTTCAGCTTGTGCCACGCAAAGTGCTACGAAAAGGCATTTCCAGAGCCCTAGGTGAGCGTCTCCCTCCTCCAGCTTCAAAACTAAGGGGCTCAGTGCAAAACAGCTACAAAGTCGAAGCTGGTCTGTGCCCAAATAAACCTGACGGGAGCGAGGCAGAGTCAGGAATGAATACTGACAAGGAAATATTCAGGACTCTGTTTCATCACTCAGTTTCAAAGGAAGAAAGGCAAAATCACTGATTCTGAAATACCGCTAATTATTCATGACCCTCATCAAAGACTCTGCCAGTCTCCTGGTAGTAAACACAACACCCTGTTTGTCACCAAGCCACCACCCAATGGTCCTTGCCTGCATTTCCTCGCTGGCAAAAAAGAAGTAAGTAAAGAGACGCAGCTTAAAGCTTTATAATGACATTTTTTCAAGCCTTTCAGTATAAAACACAGAGGCACAGAGGGGAAGAGAGCATTTACCAAGCTGCTGTGGGCTCCCCGAGATGAAGGCTCCGCGGTTCCCACACCCGGGCTGCCGCCGCCCCCAGAGCCCCGGCATGAGGGCACGGGCAGCGACCCGTGAACGCAACGCGCACGTCGGAGCTGAGGCAGGTTCCTCGCGTGGAGCACGTGTGTGATTTCCGAGGGATGTTTAACAGAGAGCTAACGTAGGCAGGAGAAGCATAAAAATTATGTGAGCCCTTAATTTATCAAACCAACAAATATAAAACCAACCAAAATAGCATGATTTGTAGACAGGAATTACACTTCCAATTAAGAAAGTAAGTTTTTGATTTAAAGCTGATATTATGCCTACTGCATACATTTTTGTATTTAGGTACTTCACATAAAAGGGCTCTGATGTGTATAAAAGCCAAGTGTATACTTCTTTTAGCAGATATTTATTTCATTACTTCCATTAAAGGTAGTAAATATAACCTACAGGACTAAACAGCTTTAGTGTAACGAAGAAGCGCAGTGGGTCTGAGCACCAGTGCCAGACAGATTGAGAACACTGGGGCCACTGGAGCCAGGGGGATGAGAAAACCATACATTATATTCACCCCTTTTTAAGTCTTCTCAAGCCGAGAATCACCAGGGCCGGGTCTGAATGCGGACGGCAGCATCGCATCAACCACAAACTCAACCGGAGCGTGAAGGCGGCCCATCGCTCGTGCCACCCACTGCTCCCAGCAGGCAGCTCTGATAATCAGGCTCCTTATTCTGGTGATTAAATGCTATCACAGGACCTTCATTTAAGCCCCCCCGCTGTGCAAAGTGTGTCCTCCCATTTTTACTTTATTGCACAGATTTTGTAAGCTTTAATACATATTAAAAAGCAAACCCAGCTCCTATTGAAGTGAATGGAAATATCCCCATTGACTTAAATGGAGATTAGATCATGCCAAGGAACGATTCCAAAAGCAATATTAACTTTGTGAGGTTATACATATGTAGAACTTTCTAATATTCTTTTGTCTGGTTCAGTTATAAAACATACATAATAAACCATGTTTGTCAAACAATGCAAGACAGGTAAAATTCCTGTCTAGGGCTTAACTTTACATTTTCCCTTTTTTACTGATGTTTTGGATGTACAAATCTGCTGTTACCTCAACATGCAGTTTCTGCAGTGGGTATTATATCTAAGTTCCCAGGACAGTAAAAAAGAATTAAAGATCCAATCCTCAGCAATGCTATTTCAACTGACACTGGATTAGTCTGCAAATATACCTTTTATCCAGTTATTGCATGAAATTGCATTAATATCACAGCCAGTCAGGATCGTGACAAGGACATTAACATTACTGTTAATAAATGTAATATATCTGCATGCAGTAGATAACTAGGTGGATAATGTGAAGGTTTGCAACTCTTACTCTCCACGACATGCCACCGTGCATCTCAGGGGAAACTTCGCTTCAGGTGTGGACTCTTTCCAAAGGCTGCCGGGGTGTGCACAGCCTTTTGGTTGTACCTTGGGGCTACAGGCAGCTTGTGCCCATGGAAGAAAACACAACCATGCAATGGTTTAGACAAAACATGTCCAGCCAGTCAGAAAACCAGATCAGGTCCAGGAAACTTCATGAGGTATGGAAACTTCAACTAACCTCTGAGGTTTCTGCCCGGCCAACAGCCCAACCGAAGCCAGGGACACCGCGTGTGACTTGGAGACACGGTGCATGTTGGCAGTAATCGCACACCCGCTCTGGCAGGGGTCATAAATCAGGTGCAGCCCCATCAGCACAGCTTTTGTGGGCCTGACCTGGACACCAGGCTGGGGACGGCGTCCCACCCAAGCACGGACCCCGGCCAGCCCTGCCTCAGACTGCAAACCGTAAATGTAACTTCATCTGCCACAGCTGGAGGGGAAGTTCAACTGCTTAGGTCTGGCCAGTGCCCTCTCAAATCAAAACAACAATAATAATAAGAAACATATTTGTGTTTTTACATATTTTTTGCATATATATATGTATATCTGAGGTGAGTTACAGGGTAAATGTCGCGCACCAAATTGACAGTGCCACCCACCACTGGAGCTGGGTTTCCCCATGGGACTGAAGGGAGCTCCGCAGGTCTCACAAGGCAAGGTGAATTTGAGGAATTCGTGGCTCCTGGTAGAGCAGCACCCTCATGGCATGAGAATTAAGGCGCATCTCAGGTTAGGTACCTGACCTTCACGTTACTTAGATTTGGAGGTGAGATTCTTCCTTCTTTACCTTCAAATGACTTAAAGCCAACGTGGCACGTTTCCTTTGCTTGCTATGTTCGGGGCACGGGGTGGAAAAAAAGGCTTACAACTTCAAATCAAAATGAGTTATCACTTAAATATGACATCTTCAAGGTCATTTACACATCAATTCCAGAGCAATTTTCCAAACATATCATCAAGACACTGAACCAGACGCTTAGTCAAATAAATTCTCTATCTTCTTCCATTTATGAATTAAATAAAATAAGATGTGCCAACATTTTAACCTGACTAGACTTTATTACACTTTGTGTATTTTCCATCACAGCCCTCTGCTTATTTAAAGAAATATTCATATTCTGCTTGCTTTAATGCTTTTTTTTTTTTGCTTGAGAAAAAATCATAAAAATAATCTTATATGGATAAACAAAAAATACACAGTGGGCAACTCCAGAAGAACCAAATTGCCTTCAAAAGCACAAATACTATAAAAAGCCCTCTCATTTATGAATAATCTCTGTTAAAGCCTAACACACTCCATCACTGCCGAACAGCGCAATAAAACCCCGCAGTAAAACCACGCTGCGAGGCGCTGGGAAGCCCCAGCACCGACCAAACTCTACCACGTCCCACTTCCCACTCGGTGCAATTGGCGGAGAGTGATGGGACCAAGCGTAAAGCTGCTCTGACAAACAGGATGTGCTGCAAGGCTGGGTGGCTTTAGCCACCTCCTTCCACCTTTATGAACGAGGGCTCCCGCTTTTTGGTCACAGAGACACGGCAAAATGTGATGCTTATTTATGGGATCTGCTTTGTGCTATTTGCTGTACATGTGCAGGCTGAATTTTTCAGCCAAAATAGCAAACAGAACAAATGAAAAGTGCAATATTGTGACTGTGGCAGGTGTCTCCCAAAATTCAGACACCTCAGGCACTTATAAATGCTAGTCAGAAGATCCAATGGGGTAACATATGCTTAAGGTAACTCCAGAAGGACAACAGTTGACCATATAATTTCATTCTATTGACAATGCAATTTTCTTTTGCCCTTTTTTTTTAAAGCACTGGTGGCTACTGGGTTTCCAGCTACACATGAGTTATAAACTCTGAATTCTCTTCGATATTATAGCACGTCTGTATGCATTTATCTGTCTGTATCTGTTTGTCTCTACAGCAAACTGAGTTCTGCTTTGTTTCCTGAGCACCACTTGGATTACAAAACTCACCTCCCGACCAAAGGAAACCCGCAGATGGGATCAGCAGAAATTCTCACATTGTTAGTTCCAACAATGGAAGCTGTTAAACCTCAATAATAACCCGCTTGTGTGGAGGCACTTTTTCACAAAGGGCCTGCCTAATGCCCAGAGTAACCCAGATTTTCTGTACATCCTCTTTAGTAGATTCATAAAGAGATCAAAGTCCGACCCATGTGTCCTCTGCCGGGAGGACTGGGAAACTATTTTAAAAAGAAGGGTTTGCTCCCGGTTAGTTTAGAAATGAGATCAGAAGCGGAGCAAAGCTGAAGCAGGAAGAGGAGACAGAGAAAAAAGGCAGAGGATGCTCAAAAGCATCCTGATAAAAGTCCTGGCCTGAACAACAGCAGCAAGGGACTTCTGTGCAGGTTCCTCTTCCTTCACGCAGAGCTTTGTGTCTTTTGCGCTGCGTACCGTAAGAGGGATTGTTTTGGGAACCCTTCTGCTGAACCTGTGCCGAGCTGCCTCAGCTATTTGGTACCTCCGGGGAGGGACCGAAAGGCACCGGAGGCAGCTCCGTGGTGGAGCCCGGTGGCCAGGGAGGCTGCCCTGAGCCCGTGGCTGCCCTGAGCCCGTGCCCATGCAGGACACGTTGGGTTGGCTCTGCCCAGGCTGAAATAAAACATAAAAGGGCATCCGCTCCTCTGATGGATCTCAGTGCCAAGCAGTGTCAGCCTGGGATGGTTGGCCAGAGCAAACAAGGGATTGTCAGGAATATTCCTCCTCGTAAAAGTCTTTCACCTCGTTGTTGAGGTTTTTATTATGCTGGAAATAGAGTCTTTTGGGTTTTCCTCCTTTGCCACTGTTTCTTTCAGCTGTCTGTCAGCCCACAGCAAATGGGCAGCCCTATGAAAAGGGTAATAACATCAACCCTGAAATACGCCTTTAAGTTTTTCTCTATCCAGACATAAACCCAGAGGAGTAGTCAAGAAGGAGAGAATGAGTACCTCTGAAAGGGGTTTAATAGTCACGCTGTGCTTGAACACAAACGCTGCAGGGAAGAGGCGAGAGCGATGCACGGTGTAAGCACTGGAGCACTGTTTAACCCCTCTGCACCGCACAGCAGCATTCCCCCTATTTGGAGACACTGCACATGACTCTGGAGTCTGCTTTACAAAGCATGTCAAAAAATTGGAGAAGACATAAAAAAAGAGCTCCACAAACAGTATGAGGAGCAGAGAGAATGATTTACAGTAAGAGAGTTTAAGACTTCGATCTGCTAAGCTTATTAAAAAGAAGATGGAGAGGAAATTTGATTATAAAATCCATGCAAAGTTCATGGGGAAATATGGGAAACTAAAGGGCTCTTTAATCTAACAAAATAAGGTGGAGCAACATCTAATGAATGGAAACTGAAGCCAGGAAAAATAAAATTAGCAATCAGCTTGATATCCTTCTTTATTATTTATTTTTCTAAAGTGGGTGATTAATTCTTGGAATAATTTTTCCCATCTCTAGGTATCTGCAGATGAGGTCTACAAGCTATTGGGGGAGAGAGATTTCGTGGCAAATGTATGTTATGCTTTAGTCAGAGCAAGATCACTAAATAAAGAGGTAAGAAGGTGAAATACAATAGGCAGGGATGAAACGGGGCGACCTGGTCCCTTCTGGCCTTTAAGCACTTTGAATCTGCGACCAGTGTCCAGCTGTACTCGTCGAAGGAGCGAGGAGAGAGGAGGTTCCCTGGATGGTGCTGGGTGGCTCCCAAAATGTTTGGTTGTCCCAACAGCCTCTGTATTGCCATCCTCACAGAGGGGAAAAAGCACATATGGTGAGAAAACACCTCCTTCCCCACCTTAGACCCCTCGTCACCAAAATACTTATGGCTGTAGAAATATACCGTGCCCTTCCCTGGAAGGTAATTTGGGATTCAAAGCAGAAGTTTCACCAAGCACAGAGAGCTGCACGGCTCTAGGCATGCAGAGCAGCCCGATGTGAGGCTGGCATCGAACAGCCCCGCGCTGCCCAGGTGGGCACACACCGAGGTGAAACAGCGCCCAGCTGCGCCGGAGGTCGCTTCCCCTCTCTTTTTGCAAGGCTCTAAGCCAGGAGCTTACTGGTGTCTTCTCACGAGGTCAGGCAAGAAACCCACGAGCTTGCCCTGGAGATGTGCACAAGCACAAGCACGGCTGCTGGAGGTGAACCCTGGTGGGCCTGGAGCAGCGTCCATCACTTCTGTCCACGTGGAGCACCGTGCCGGACGGACTGCTGGGGGTGGCATGCAGCGAACAACACGGTCCCCTTCTGTGCTTGAGCAGAAACTGTCAGACGACAAGAGGCTCTTACACAGCAAACCTTCTGGCTTTGTAAGAACAATTGTTTGCTCACTCCTGTGTTTCTCAGAATGAGTTTTTCAATGGATAAGGGCTCTCTAGGCAGTATACTTCATAAATATTTTCCATGATGTAGCAGAACATTACTGTTTTGCAAGGCATTACACTGTGAGACAGGAGTTGGATGCTCTGAAACCTGCAGTTTTATCTAGACCCATTTGCAGGAATCTCCCCAGGTCTAGAAAATTCAAGTTTTCCCTCTGTATCACAGATGTGTGATTAGAGAGCATCTCTTGCCATTCACTTCAGGAAGGACACGAGTTCAGTTTCCCTTCTTGAACAGGTTCAAGAGTGTTTCTGGTCCCACTCCTACGCATAAAAATAGGTCTTAACACCCCAGACCTCTCTCACTAATGGGGCATACCCCTCCACAAAGAAGTCCCCAAGAGACATCCTTTGCATGAATGCTGAACCTCTGCAGGGAAACCACAGTGAATCGGGGCTTTGCCCACGCTGTCATACCTGTATTACCCCAAGGAGGCCCCAGCCATCTGTGGATGGTTGATAACCGGTGGCTGAGAAGTTGGCATCTACCAGTTCGTACCACAGACCACACAGCAAATTACTGATGCTCTCATCTGAGCTGGCAAGCTAGAAGGCCACTGATGAACTGGGTCTGGCTCTTTCATTAACTGAGGCCTGAACCTGCAGACAAAAAGGACAGGACAGTCCAGTCCGTGAGTAGATGCTAAATTTAACTGAAGCCCTACTGATGTAAGTGCTGAGTTCAGTCTTTCTTTTGAAGCCAAAATACAGAAGCTTCTAAGCATCTTTCTAATTGGAAAGTCTTAGAGACAGCTACAAGCTTTGCATGGGAGGTTAAATAGAAATAAATAAATAAATAAATAAGGTGAAATAACTAGAATTGATTTCCATGCTGGCTTTTTTCCAAAACACTTTGAGCAACCTTGCGGTAACTCTGCAGGAAAACACTGCACATGATCATTAAGATAGTCAGAACTTTAATTTTCTGCCTTGTGTAAAGCCTGGAAGAAATGGAGCTGGGGTTGTAACAGCAAACCTAGCGCAGACCCTAAACAAGCAGACAGTAATGGTATTTCTGTTTCACTCTCCATACTCTGCGTGGTAATAAAACCAAGGGTCAAAGAGTATATGGGAATATGCTGGAGTGTATTAGTGGAAAGTACTATTTTTTTAATCTTCTGGTAGCTTTAGTCTGAAATTTATCATCTTCAAAAGTATTCCAAAGGTAGGATACTCTTCTTCAGACAAGAAAACGGCAGGAAGCTGAGATACACAAGGGACTGTGGCAAATCAGAGCAGCACGATAAAAGCCTTAAAGCAGACAACACGACCGTGATCATTGGGAATGCTGCCAGTGACTCAGTGGGTGCTTCCTTTTGGCTCAGAACAGAGTGAATCAAATAAATGTGCTGGGGCTGCGTCTCTCCTAAGTACTTTTATGTCAGACAGAAAACTCAGACCCTTATCTCACCAGAGCCCTCAGAAGTCATGGTACTTTCTGCCAGCTCTTCCAGGAGATGATGGGGCTCTACGCAAGGGGCCGGGAAGCAAAGTGGGCAGTCTGGCATCCAAGGGGTACCCAGACATCAGCGTCTGCCCAGATGCTCCCTTCCCATTCGGGGCAAGGCTCTAATGGACTCAATGGAAATAAGTCTTGTATTTCCCAGCTGATGTATACATACACACACATAAACTGCAGCAGCTCAATTTTAGACTGTCTTATGATGGGGCAGACTGAGCTCCCTGAAGAGGTGGGGAAAGTCAACATCTTGATAAAGCAAATAATGAAATGTTGCAGTACCAATATATGTTGTGTAATCCCTTGAGAGAAACCACAAGCATGAGACATAATAAAATAAGACACAGAAAATAAGGGCTTTGTTGTGGACACAACCCTTATGTGCTCATTATGCACTGCACTGACTTCTATCGCTGCCTGACACTTATTCACCTTGGTGAAATGTAAATGTAAATATATGTAAAGACAGATATGATATGTGTAAAAACACGTATACATACACTTCCACACACATCTATCCTAAATGGAAGAGGGCAAAAGAAAAGTGATTTATTTTCATTCTGTAAATGGCCAGACCATAAACACATAGTATGCTTCTCTGCATGGCTTGCCTTACAAATCCATCATCAGATGCAGTTTAAAGAGTTCATAAGCACTTAGCATTTGAATTTGCATTTGTGAATATTTTAGTTTTTAAAAATGCCCTTGTATTCTATGCTGTAAGTTCTTAAACACTCAGTAATACCAGTGTGGGCTTTGCCTAGGGCTAATCTATAAGCTGCACTTAAGACAGCAATAATCTATTTGTCTATTTACACACAATTTTGAAATGGAGATTATTTTTTCCTGTTTGAAATGCATCAATTTGAGCGAATCGTGAAAAGGGTGATTAAATTATTTATTTATAATGCAACTTTGCCAACTGTGGAAGCAATAAAGCCATCCAAACAAAAACCAGGAAATTATCCCAGATCCAGGAGCAGGAGCAAGCATGGCTCCCTCTAATTGAGTTTCCTCCACTCTTATCTTCTACAGATCCCTTAGATTGTTTTCCAATTTTCATTTCCATTTCTTCCATTAAACGCCTCTAACCTATGACCTCCATCTACTGCCACCCATTTATCTTCCACTCTTAATTGAGATGTAATGTGTCCACTTGTCCAGCGCTGAGCACTAAAACTCTGACAGCATGCTTGATAAATACTGGCTTCCTTCAGCAAAGCTTACTTGGGAAAGCACAATTCAAAACTCGACTCGAACAAGTAAGTCTACATCACTAAAATGGAGTTTACCTTATAAACATACTGCAGTGAAGACAAATACAGCAAATACTAATAATATCCTTGGTGTGATTTGCTTTTTCCAATACAAGGCAGAATTAGGTTTGGACCCCAGGACAGTGAGGGGTGACAGGGCCAGTGGGAAGACAAGAGCCAAGGCTTTCAGCAGTCAATCATTTCTTACTTTCAAACAGGCTAATTTTAAATGCCGTAGTTTTCAATCAAACTCCCTCCCCCTGAGATTCAGCGTCCAGGAATCTCGGAAGGATGGCGTTGTTCAGAAAACAGTTAGACCTTACACAACATCACTGCAGGAACTCTTGGCAAACATTAATGAACTCCCATCAGCCAGGTGCCTCTGCACCATTTAACCGAGGGTAAGGCCAGCACCAGGAGGGTCAGAAATATGGCAGAAGACAAAGAGTAAAGCTTCAGCTACTAAGCAGTCATTTTAATCCCGCGGAGTGCTTCTAAACTAAAGCAGGAGAGAACCGAAAGGCAAAATCTTAGCCTCTTGGAGCAGTACAGTAAAATTAATACAGCACCCCAGGCCACTACTAAATTGTAAAATTTAAGAAAACACACTGTGGTCAGGCATTCAACCACTCAAAATAAATAGATGAATCACTCCCCGCTTAATGGCTTGATGTTTGCACCAGTGATACCAAGGAAAACATGACTTTGTTGGAGTCCTGAAGGTGAACTTCCAAGAGGAACATTTTTCACTCAAAACCATCGTACCAGGGCCTGGGCTGGAAAGCACCATGGCCAAAACGTCTGAAGGTAGTGCTCTCCTATTTCATCCTGCAGAAGTGTGACTGCAAATGGTGCTGACGCAGCCCAGACAGCTTCAAATGAAGGTTAAAGCTCGGTAATGACAGCCTGACGGGTGCTGCCCTAAGGCCCTGGGAAGGCTACACCAACCGCACCAGGGTCACCGCGCTGAAGACTGCCCAGCACAGCAATGCCACCACATGAGCCAGCACTGGGCATCTCCCTAGACACAACCAGCACTCAGTCCAAAGAGGAAAAAGGTGTCAAGAGAGGTTGGAGCACTTTGAGTAATGCCCAGAGGCAGCCAGGAACAAGAAATATGGGCTGCTCTATCTAATTTTCTGAAAGAAGGTGACAGGCAAACCAGCTCTTCTCCCTGTTGTGCAGTGGAGCCTCTGAAAATTGAACCAAGGAATATTTTGCTTTATATGGGTGCCACTTACACAGATAGTGACAGATAATCAGGTATCTACATGGCTCCCAGCAGAGCAGAATATTGAACTTTATATTACAGCCATTTATAAGCTGAACATTGCTCTGGAATTACTCCTGCTGTCTCCCCATGTCTGGATGCCTGGCTGCTGCCACGAATCCCACGTGAAGACCACGTCACCCATCACCTCCATGCCCAAACTGACTCTCAAAGGCTTCGGTCTGGATAGTTGCTGGTACTGGTGCAAGTTGGTTGGCACCCCCGTTACCTGTCACTGTGACCCTGCTATTGAATGGCAGCATGGACTCTGCCTTAATCCCACTTTGCAATTCCAAGGGGAACCGGTCCCTAGAAAACCACTGCTTGGAGCCCCTTGGGCATGGCAAGGGAGGGAAGAGCCCTGAGCAGGCTGTAGCCTTCAGAAGGGGACCTGTCAATGAGCTTTATGGACGCAGTCTCATCACCAATACTCTCATAAAGCTTCTGATCCTGTACGTTGCTGGAGAAGATCTTGGCAAGACCCAGTGGCATTACTCCAGCTGGTCAGTCATTTTTAAGCCACACATTCGGACATGCAAAGCAAGGTTTGATGGAATGGTTTTTGTAAGGGACTTGAAGGCACAAGGAAAAGGAATGCAGAGGCTGAGACTTAGGAGAGACCGTGGATGGTCATTACAGAGAGCATCGCTCTGAGGACAAAACGAGAGGGGAGGTGGCAATGGCACTGCAAGGACGTTGGCATTCCTGGCATGAGCCCTCCTTAATTCGCTCGCCACCAAACAAGCATCTGGTGCCACCTAATTAAAACACCAGTTCCAGGAGGTGACATCCAGCATCATGAATCAAATGAAACAGCTGCTAATTCTTACAACAGCGAGACAAAACAAGCCAAAAAATGGCAAAACAAACACGCATACACAGCCATTGCTAACTTTGGCACTCGCATCCCCACTGAACATAAGAAGCATGTAAAATCCCCACGTTATTAACCTGTGCATCTTCGGTTTAACTGATCGACTGTGCAAATTTGCTACAACCCATTTTCAGTGGTTCAACAGGCAAAAACGGATCAAGTTTTATAAAAGTGGGTGAACGCCTCACCGCACAGCTTTGCACCGCGGAGGTGAAGCCTCCCTCGAGCTCGCATGGCACGAGCTATTAACTCGGATGATTGAAGGGCTGGAGAATGCAGGGCTCTCAATACATGCACGGCCTATAGTAGAAGAATGCATGGTGTGTTTTCCCCAGTGACAAACAGATGCTTTATTTTTCCTTCTGCTATAAATAATTGTGTTTTTTTTTTCTTTTTAATAGGTATGGATAATCAGGCATTTACATGGTTTCCAGCAGAGCAGCAATATTAAACTACTACGTTACAGCCATTCATAAACTGAATACATTGCTGGGATTACTTTTTAGTGTCATTATTATCCAACGATCTCTACAATATGCGTTGTTACCGCAGCAGTAAAGTGATTAGATTCTGAACATTGCTGGAAATCTGTAAGTAACACCATGGTGAATCCTTAGCGAAATCAGGCATTTAGGGAGAACTTTCTGACATCATTTGCACAAATTTCACACCAGCAACATTTCATTTGCTCGGTTTAACCCTGCAAATGAGCCTACAGCACAGGTGTGTAATGGCACTTCTTTAAGTGTCTCATTTCAATACGTAATCTCGTTAGCGCTTTGTTAATTCTTATGTTGTCTCTTCCCAATACTCTTACACAAACTTGTTGTCTATCTTACTTTGAAGTTTGTCTTTTTTTTTTTTGTTTTTTCTCTACTACAAGACCTTACAAGCAGAGGCTGTGTTTAACCTGAATGAACCCTCCGGAATGTAACTTTGCTTCCTTGCTCTGGCACTGATTTTTAAGCAGCATTTTGTATAAAAGATGTAATCAGAAACCGAGCAAAACGACGAAAGATATTCTACATCTACTCCAGAGATCACTAGGTCAGTTTGCACCTAGGGCTGGAGTTACATGAAGGCGCTTTGGAAGTGCTGCAGAGGAAAATCCTACAACAACCTTTAACGACCTATCTATGCTAAGTCAAAGAAAAAGAGCTTTGGTTTGGTTTTCTTTTTTTCCTATGATGGAGAAGAAAATAGGAATTTCAGGAAGGGGTAATATGCAAGCTGATTGCAGCAACTTGCAAATGAACTAGTGGGGGGTATCTGGGAATAGATACTAATTTCCATTCCAACAGGACTGGAAGTTTCCATATTAAAGGGTATTATTTCTGAGCAGTCAGCACGGAAGGAGAAGCTGGTGCAATAAAACATGTGAAATTTCTAAGTGATCAGGAACAGAAAGAGGGAAGGAAAGTAACCGAGGCTGTGGTCTCGCTAAATACAAAGATGGGGGGATATGGAGAAGATGCAGCTGCCAAGGCAGTCACTGAACAACACACTTCAGAGATAAGAGGCACCAGCCATTCTTCGAAGCAATCGTAGCTGCCAAGAGCTACAGCGAAAAGAGTGAATTGAAGGGATAGAGGGGTCAGCTGCAGTGAATACAAAAACAAGTCAAGGCCAAGGACAGGCATGACGCTTTGGGATTTGGCCAGGAGGTGATAATTTGTGGGTTTAGTTAACTGCCATCTCAGTGGAGCAGAGAGGGCAGAAACTCGATGAGAAAAGGGAGAGTTGGCAGCGAGAAAACGAAGGCAGCCAGAATACAGAGCGGGAATAAGGAGCTTGGGTAGGAGAGAAAAGGAGAAGGGGTGCCTGGCAGCAGCAGATATGCTTGGAGAATTGTGGGTTTTTCCCAGTCCAGGGACACAAAGGTGGATCTGAAAGTCGAAGTGACACCAAGGGAGAAAACAGGGTTAGGTGAGGTGACAGGAACAGCAGTGAATGAAGAAGGTCACAGGGGATCAAAGATGGAGCTCAAGAGGGCAAGTCAAGAGTGGGAAGAACACGATTTGTCCATCACAAGCAAAGAAAGAGAATTTCCATCCCAAATCACCATTGATTGCTACTCCTCGGCCAGGGGGAAGAGCTGTGCTCTCTCACTGCATCCTCCTGGATCGGCCCTTTGAGATGTCACACCACGTCGGGAGTTTGGGAAAACACCTTCCAGAATGCAACAGCATCCTTTCATATCTTCTGTCTGAAAAATCTGAACTACATTTCTATAGCACCTAGGTGAAAAGAAGCTACGCTATATCCTTATTTATCTGAGCATTCGTCCCGGTTTAAGCTCTGTCTAGCGATAAGAAGCAAGGAATTCAACTGGCTGTCATCTACTCTTACTGCACTGACTGAGGAATATTGCATACCAGTCTCATGAAGTCCACCTGCTTGAATTTCCATTAGGACAATGGAAATAACCTCTAAGCAAATGTTGCATGAAATCATAACCCCACTGACACCAACACTAAACCTCTCATGCCCTCTGAAGGAATCCGGATCTTACCCTCTGGTTTTGGAAGTCTCCTGTGAGAGAAGCCATAAACAACAGAACTTCTCCATAGCATGTACTGGACATGGTATCATGTACGTGTCAGCCAGATCACTGTTCGCACCTGATATATTTATTACTAACTTCAGGATACAATTTCTTATAGTATTTAGAGAATACAAAAACACATCCTAACAGTTTACAGGGGAAAAAAAGAGTGCTATGAATAGACAAGGACAACAGCATTACAACCACAATGACAACAAAGCTGAACTTACTGACCCCAGCAACAAAGGAAGAGTTGGAGGAAAACTCTCTGTAATATTTTATATCCTGAACTAATTAAAGATCTCATTCCCCAAACAGCCAGATAGCAAACATAAGGAGTGCCTCCAGATGAAGAATTCCTATTTTGATGGTTACTGTAATGAGCACACTCCCAAAGGAAACAGCCAATAAAAAGCATCTCCTATCTGGAGGATGCTGAATGAAAGTTGGACTTTTCTTCATTTTACAGCAATTCCTTATTGCATCATATCAGCCTCCACCAAAGGTCTCAGTTCAATTTTTCTGTAATGAATTTGGAGACTCCAAAGAAAAATTCTATCCCATCTTTGCTGGCTAAATTTCTCTCTTTGACTTAGAGTCGACAATGATTACGAATAAAACACTCTTTTTACATCACTGTATGCCGTTTTAATTAA
Organism: Anseranas semipalmata; assembly: GCA_013399115.1. Classification (NCBI taxonomy): domain Eukaryota; kingdom Metazoa; phylum Chordata; class Aves; order Anseriformes; family Anseranatidae; genus Anseranas; species Anseranas semipalmata. The sequence goes on from VXAA01002382.1 coordinate 1,028,476, forward strand.
AGTTTATTAACTTGAGAGAAACTATCTCCTTATCATCAACAGACACTAGAACAAAAATGCCTTTTATTGTGTTATTAAACTGATGTTTTGGGCAGAACCATCTCTACAGCACACGGTAGCTCAATTGCCTAGTGGCAAATTAAACTGATCTTCTCCTTCCCCCACTCTTTCTTTTCATGTGATCTTTTTTGCCAGAGGCACAATACACACCAGTACCTTCTGCAAAATTTTATACCTACAGCCTGTGTCTGTGGAATCACATAAAGCTTTCCTTACTGAATTGCAGAAGGAACGAGCTTGCTTAGGACAGAACTATGCACCCTACCCACACTAGTAACAAGGAAAAAAGCATACATCGGGGCCAGGCTGTGATGCAGTACGCCCAGGACCATATGCACAAAAGGATCTTTGGAGTCGTTATTTAAGAAGTGACGGCTGGAGTTAAGCAAGCCAGAGTGAGAGCACATAAAAGTAAGAACAACTTTTAAAAACATTTTTCTAAAAGTAGTCACAGAATCACAGAATATCCCAAGTTGGAAGGGACCCATGGGGATCATCGAGTCCAACTCCTGGCCCCACACAGCACCACCCAAAATCAGACCATGTGTCTGAGAGCGTTTTCCAAATGTTTCTTGAACTCCAGCAGGCTCGGTGCCATGACCACCGCCCTGGGGAGCCTGTTCCAGTGCCCGACCACCTCTCGGTGAAGAACCTTTTCCTGATATCCAACCTGAACCTCCCCTGACACAGCTTCATGTCGTTCCCTTGAGTCCTGCCTCTGGTCACCAGAGAGAAGAAGAAAACTTAAATGCTCATGACAGGGGTTAAGCAATAGGGAATGATTAAGAGAGCTGGAAGAGTGAGTGGTAAACCAGGAGAACCGAATATTTCAAATGGGAAGAGAGTTGAACATTATGGATTGAGATGTGACCAAGATGATGTGACCAAGAGAAGAATTACTAGTGACCTTGCCAAGAGTACCTCCAGAGACAGACACAGAAGAAATTAAGAAAATCACTCAGAACATATTCAAAGGACTTGAAAGGATGTGCTGGAGATGTTACTACAAATGAAAGTCTTTAATCTGGGATAAGAGTGGTGAAGGAGAGGATATCACCTGAGCAGGAATGGATGTGGCTCAGATTTAAAAAAGAGACATGGTGGGGCAGTAGGTGAAAAAAGAGAGAGATGTCCCAGGTTCGATCGCAGAGGAGAGCGGTGGGACCAGAGGCTGGTCAGCCAGGCAATGCAGGTTGGGGCACGGCTAAAAATAAGAATAGGAAGGAGCAAGCAGTGCTCTCAGCAGTGTAACTTGCAAAATACAATTTACTGTGGGTTTTATTCATAATGTCTTTCTTGCATGGGGAGGAGGGGAATGGGGACCACAGACAGAGATAAATACAACTATCATGAACACAAATCTTTTTTATTTAAGGAGCAAAACTAAAAAAAGGTTAGCGATGGCATGGGGGTGAGGGGAAGGTTTTTCTCCTTGGTGGAGTGGAGACAGGGGGCTTACTTTGGCACTGGAAACAGGACAGAGAGCACAAAAAAGAGAGGTTTCCCATGGGGAGAGGCTCACTGGCCTGAAGTGGTTAAAGAGGGAACAGAAAGACAAAAAAAAAAGAAAAAAAGCAGAGCAAGGAATCAAATTGCTTCAGTGATAAAGGACATTCAAGGTGACAGAAAATACACCGGAATAGGTATTTACTGGAGCAGATTGAGTCGAGCAGGATCATTTACGTGGGCTTTGAAAAACAGTACAAACACAGCAAGCAATTACACTGCAATAAATAAACCAGTAGCACACGTGCAAATGAGGAAGCCTAGAAGAGCGCATGCAGGAGATAAAGCAATTGCCAGGAGACTCGATAATTGCTCCCCAGAGCCCGACTTCAGGGGCCCTGAGGGTGGAACAGAGATGTTGTGTCCATCGTGGGCATGAGGAAGCAAGCGTGGTTCTGCACAGCCCTTCCTCTACTAACCCGGTGCGTGCAGGCACAGAACAACAAGTGCCTGATCTCAGCAAAAAAAGCATGTTTTCAACCCCCTTTCTCACCTCCCTGAGGATGACCTGCAATGCTAGGCGAACACTGAGCTAGTTGAGGTTCCCGATCCTCAGTTTTAATGGGATTTGGCAGTTTGTCATGTTCAGGTTCCAGCAAATGTTTTAAGGCTTTCTTTCCTCCCAGATATTCTCAAAATCATAACCCTTCCTCCTGCGATGTGGCACGTGTGTGACCGTTCATAGCTAACACGGACTCCAGAAGACCTCTCCCCTCCACGTGGATTCCTCCCTGTGTACGTGCTACCAGCCATGGTGAAAAATCGAAGTTTGATCTCATGGAATATAGCTATTTTCACACATTATCTACAATTACCAGCTCTTAACCCACTTTTCAGCTTCACAAAAAGCCAACACAAAACTCCTGGCAATCTCACTACCCGTTTTGTCTGGTAGCAGTCCACAACACACCAGTTCATCCCGTGGCCAGGCCTTCTCCACTGAGAGCACACCTATTGCCAGGAAATGTTGAAAGTTGATAAAGACAACCAGTTCATCTTGTCGATGTAAAACCTAGGCAGAAAACCACAGCAAAATGAGACAATAACCCCCTCCTCTGCATCTCCACCCCTCACTTGAGTTCAGGAGCTCTCAGGCAAGGGCTGAAGCTGAGGGTGATCCCAGCCACATGACAGGGAGCATTTCCGTGGGAGAGAATGAAGTTCAGAAAACTACTGCTTGTGGTACTCAAAATCCATTATTTTTACTGCTTTTCAATGGGGCTGATCATGGAATGCAAATCAAAAGTGTCCTTGACTTTGTGGCTTTCCTGCAAGTTTCTAAACAAGTCTCAAAACCCTGTTTATTTCACGACTCTTCTAGGTCACTTTGCACAGTGGCTCGTCCTTCGGCTGCTTGGTGTCTGGAGATAGAGGGGACAGCTTTACGCCTAGCTGATGAGCACTGAACCCACGAGATGGCCTCAACGTGCCGCTTCCTCTTGCCTTGCTGACCTCCCCTCTCCACACGCCGGCTGAGCTGGAGCTGTGCAGTTGCGCTCGAGCTTTTTGCAGACAACTCCTTGTCAGACCAGCTCTGGAGATGTGCAGAGCTTCGTTTGCACCGCCTGCCTCCCAGCAGCATCTCCTGCTAACAAGCTGCGATTTCTACTTGCAAAAGCACTTACCCATACAGCATTTCTGGTACTCCCACAACTCATGTTGCACTGTGAGGTGTTTCTAAAAATCCCACTGCCTGAATGAATAGCAAAAACGAGTGTCTGACATTAACAGGACATCTTCCAACTTTTTGCTTGTTTATGATGAGGCTGGGGGCGATACTACCATCTCAGAAGCACAGCCTACACACAACTCCACTCACTGAGCTAAAGAAAAGCCTTTGTCTTCTTTACTCACAAGCATCATGACTTTGTCAAGCTGTCTGTCTCAACTGAAAACAATCCGGGTAGTGATTGGCACGGGGATGGGCTTTAAAGCTGGCAGGGGAAAAGTACTTTCCCACTTGTAAGCTCGGTGAATTTGACAAAGAAATGTGCTTGGACAGCTACAAGTCTCTTTTTACAAAGTCAGTTTTCAGAATAAAATCACCCAGTAAAGGCTTTTTCCTGACAGTCACAAATAATTCCAGCAGCAAAGTTATAAAGTGTCTAAAAGATGTTTTAACCTGTCTTGAAGAACCTGTATGACATCTTTGGCTGTCACGAGAAGGGCAGGGATTAAAAACATAGTTACTGGCACTAGGAGTTGCTCTTGGAAACTGGAATAACAGGCACACCAAAAATGTATACAGAAAATGAGCGGCAAAAAGAAAAAAAGGAAATCCACAACTCCACAGGAGCCTCTAAGGACGAGTCCCCAGAGCAGATCCTACAGCCTCCTTCTCTGACCCAGGTACCACCCTCATTGTCCCTTAGATGGAGAAACCCCAGGGGAGATGAGGTGCTCACGTCCCCACCCCAGCCACGTGCAGCTGTAGAGACGTGACACTTTATAGAAGAGAGAGAAGAAGCAACCACGGCAATACACCACTTCTCTGTCCTAAATACAGCTGGGCAAAGCCATGCTACAGAACAAACTAAAAACTAGCCACGCAGTCAAAAAAATGGTTGTTTCAACCTTCTGATAATCAACCCCTCAGCTCCGTCAGCTCTGAAAGCCTCTCTAACTCCGGCCTTGTCTTCTTGCCTCTCCAAAGCACGTGTCTGTGCTGACCACTAACATGCAACAGACATCTAACCACGTGAAGTCCGAAATGGGAAACCCAAACATACAAATCACAAACATACAGAACGCCTGCATTCAAGCTTATTATCATCATTACTTAATCACATGTTAAACGAGCTAAGAATTAACAGTTAACACATGAAAAAAGTTGGCTTTCCATCAAAAGCAATTATAATTAATTCCTAAGAAACGTATTTCTGGATGCCAAATCAGATGGAGGAATCGACTGGGGGATAGATACACTCCTTCCACAGCTCCACTCAAAATTCTAATTAAGACCAGAAATACAAAAGTGGTTGCGGTGGAAAGGTTAATAGAAGAGGAGGAAATCTCAAGAGAAACCATGCCAGATATTCAGTCCCCGTTTTTGGCTCTTCCGCACTTTTTTCCTTAAAAGAAAGTCCCTAGAGACAAGGACACACGTGTGCACGCACACACTCTCTATCATATGGATTTTTTAGAAAAATAAGATGACCACAAAATAATGCGCTCTGCCATCCTAAAGGTCTTGTGGAGAAAGTGGCATTGAAATCTTAGCCTCTACCGCAGTCAAAAATCAGCTGTGTCAGAAAAGTTCATCTCCTCGAGCTATTGAAGCACGGAGAGAAAGGATTTGTACCGTTGACAATATTGAGCGTGCAATCTGCCCTGCAAGCAACAGCAACGCTGAACAATTAAAGTTTAGACAAGAGGATGACGGTGCATGGTTCAGAAGAACACAGATAGCATTTCAGCTAAAAACCCCTTTCTTTAGCACAGATTCTCCTGAAATATTCATAATGTAAAGAGAAGCTGTAGAAAAGAAAGGAGTTTTCTAGATGAAACCATCTCCAGGTAGGGAGAAAAGAGAGGCGAGTGCTTCCAGCAACGTTTTGTGCTGCAGGCTCCCAACAGGGATGCAGAAAGGCAGCTTGAGATACGGGAAAGTTTATGAAACCTTATGAAAACCTCCGAGCCTGGGCTGGTTGTCACCAATTTGCAGTTTTTTCCTGACCCACAAACCATTCCCTTCCCTTCACCTGCAGATGTTGCAGCACAAAGAGCAACACTTCCAGCTTCACCAGTGGGAAAACCCAGGACCAGCCACTAGGAGCAAGAACATCCCGGTTCAAAACAGACCTTTCTGAGGACAACAAAAAGGGGCTTGGGGGAAAGCTATCAAAAATATTTTAAAAACTTTTCATTTTTTTATCTGCTTCTCCCATTCATCAGTGCTCAGAAAGGCAGGGAGGATGTAAAGCATCCCAAAAAACCTCTCTGCCATCTCCCAAATCCTTGTGCATATGCTGCACAGCAGTGAATTCTCCTGAAGGGAAAACACAACTTTTAAACACTTATGAAACACTGTCCTGTGGGAAGTGATTTCACAAAGGATCGCAGGACTGAGCTGGTTTTTTTTTTTTTACTTCCATTTAAGATATTTTTCCTCGAGAAAGAATTTCCTCTGGCAGATCCCCCCAGCGGCAGCCACTGAGACGCACTGCGAAGCTCCGTCCTGCCTTCAGCCGACCAGAGCTCCTCCTGCATTCTGCATCGGTTCAGCCAGAAACAGCAACTGCCCAGGACGGAGGCCTTGCACTAAAATATTCACCTACAACACCCTTTTCCTTACTATTTCTGTTTCAAAGCCTTCTATCCCAAGGTACTACCCCCCAAAAATCCCTAAAATCAGAAAATAGGACAGATTACCATTGTTATTTCTGATAGCCAAGCACAGTATGAAGAGAGCTGTACAAAAACGAAGCAAGCTGGCTGTAGCTCCAAAATCTGGTAACGAAAGGCAGAAAGTAAGGCAAATCAGACCGCAGCAAGGAGAGCCTCGTGGCTATGTTTTTGTAAAGCTCACTGAAGCACCGCGTGTCGGGAGGTGCAGGATCCCCAGGTGCTATTCTCAGCCAGTGAATCGCTTCCCGGTCCCAGGCTTATCTGTCTGTGCCTCCTCCATCTCATCCTTCCCTAAAGGCATGAACGGAGCCTGGGGTCACCAAATGACTCAAATTAATGTAGTTGAAAAAACCTACCCCTTATTTAATGTGCTTTTTTGGATGACTCAGACGTCATTCATCCATTCATCTGGAAACAAACACGCACAGAAGTCCCACTGTCTGTGATTTCAATAAATATTTAGGCTGTATAACCAAAGCTCTGTGCATAAAGGTATCTTCAGGATTATTCTATACTTGCCATCTTATCAGCAGAAATGCTTCCCTTCCTATTATTTACCTGGCATAAAGTGAGCCATCTTTTTTTTTTTTTTTTTTAAGAGTAATTTATTGGAAATTCTCTGTCTGCATTAAGATTAATTTAAACCTACTAAAACTGATAAACTGTTGTTATTGGCCTCAATCCACACTACCTTTTAAATCTTTGGATTTTCATTCCAAGGCTCTGATGAAAGATTCATTACAAGTAACTAAAGTAATCTCAACTTTCTACTCCCTCTTCCACACTCCACTCTCTTCCAGTATAATCCATTTTATGCTTTCACTTATAAATACATAGTTCTGCCTACCTGGCACTTCAGATAACAGAGGTCCTGTACAGCACAGCCTGCCTTGACCACATTTAATGTCAATCACAGGCACCTTCTCTCTTACTGATGCTGGTCACCTCGTGCTTGGTATAAAGACAGAGGGCTGAAATATTTCCAAATTCAAGCTGGAAAGATAAAAATCATGACTCTGCCCCAGGTCTCCACACCTCAGTAAAACAGCGTAAATAAAGCATTAAATATCTATCAGTTTGGGGATCAAACCTGGTAAAAATTGACATCCCGAAGAGACCGGACATACTTTACTCAAATGGAGGTTAGTTCACGCTGTGTTTCTGCTACTCTTTTAACTACCTGAAATGTAAAAGTGCTATGTACGGCACTTCCTGACACTGAAAGCTATGAATCAAAGTGGAGGCTTTCTGTAAAACTACCTTTTCAACTACATGACATATTTTTTTTCTTTTTAAATCAAAAATCTCAGCACTCTGGAGAATATCTGATGCCACGGGAAATAATTACCTGCAGACAAAGAAGCCTGCCAGCTGCCAACACACGCCGATGCACATGCACCAACACAGTTACACACTGAGAGCTTTAACTTCACGGGAGTTGGGCATATAGCTGAAGTTCAGCATACGCAGGTACATAATTTCATGCTAAATAGGCATTAAAGCTAAACTAATATTTAGTGTCTTTGTGATGTAGGACAAAACAACAACAACAAAAAAAATGGGTCAGAAATGTAGAAGCTTCCTCATAGAATATTTATTCAAATCAGCTTTATTTTTTATGACACCTTGCAAGGAATAAAACGCTTTAGAGGGTTAAATAATAAATGATAGGAGGGAAATGAGAAAGTTGTAAGGACTAAAATTTGTATCGTCTGATGAAATGTATAATGACATGGACTCACTGAAGGAGGAAGATACAAAGAAGCTGGCCCAGATATGGAAACCTGCAGAGGCTCTTCAGTGTTAAAAGAGCTTGCTTCTTCATTTTTATCTTGAATCTTGTTTTCTTTCTAGGATAATATAGTATTCACAGGCCATCTTAGGGGTAAGAGCTTTGTGAAAGGACAACACTTATTAAGTTACTATCAAATATTCTCCCATTCATGTTCTGTTGCGTTTTCAGATCTTGGATCTAATTTTATTTTTTTAAGCAAGCTTTGCAGCCTTCGGGTTGCTCGCTCCCTGCGAGTGCACGTCCAGGAGAAGGAGGGCACCCGGGCACCCCGCAGCCCCCGCGCTGTGGGAAGGGGGCAGCTCGGACCCCGCTCCCTTCCCACAGCGCCTGCCATTGATGCCACCTCTGCCGGCAGCATCGCCTGCTCCAGCCACCCAAAATACCGCCCTACAGGCTCTGCTGAACTGATGGTCATACTCCAAGAAATATTCCGACCAGATCCAGTGAATTACATACGATACCAAAGCTTCTTACCTATGGGAGTATTACACCTCACACTGAAGTTTCAGTGAGATGGTTACAGGACGCCTGCGAGGCTGCTGAACGCGGTGCTCACAAGGTGATACTGCATAAATAAAAGCATTTCCTTAACTGGGCCTTTCAATTATTTAGAGGTACTTGGCAAATGCGCTGCTAACAGCTGTTTTATAACAGATTTCATGGTGCCTTACACCTGGTGCTAATGCTTCAGCATGTCTAAATGGTTTTCTAAAGATTACACAATCAAACATCAGAAGATAAAATCACAGTAATTGGAGCCCTCATTAAAGAAGAAATTACTGTTACACTTTACAAACCATATCTATTACTTTCCAAAGCTGAGCAAAAGGTAATAATATGACAGCCACAGAGCCAGAAGATCTTTCCTGACCTCTCCCCAAGCACAGTGATCTTCTCGTCGTGATCCTGCAACAGGCATACACAGTCCTTGTGATAATAGGGTACATAAAAGTTATCTCTGATGCATCTACTCCATTTTAAGCAAAATAAAGATTCCAGCTTAAAATCTACAGCAGAAAAATATCTGAAATACTGTGTCACAGACCCCTTTTTACTTATCTGGTGGCATCTCTAAAGTCAAACTTTGTTAGTGACCTTTGAGTCATGCCTTAAAAATTGATTTCCTCAGCAGTGATATGTTGAAAGCCTTTATTCTGATCCCTAAATACTACATAAATAAGTAGATAGTTTTTAGATGCTGAACATCAAATCAGTGCCAGATAACTGTTAGCTTTGCCCAGGTGTTTTCAATAAAAGGAGCTGGGTAGAAGTAATGCAATACAGATTTGCTGAATCTGATGATGGCTTTAGAGCACTTGCTATTAAAACAACACATGGGAATCACAAGCGTATCTCCAGGTTTATAATCTGCATGTGATCCCATAACTAGAAAGATAATTTTCAACTATGTTAATTTTTGCATCTATTTAAATGCTGCAGAGTAACGGTGACTGCGATTTGCACAGAAATCGCTCTGCAGATGGCTAGGTGCGCAGATATCCGTACCGGGTGAAATCCTAGGTTTGTCGAAATTAATGCAACGCTTCCATCTAACTTCAACGGGGGTTTTGAACACAAACAGATTACGTTAGATGAGATCACATTAGATCACATCAGATCAAAGATGGAGCTGAACAAAGCAGAAAGAGGACAACTGATGGGCAAAGCCATAGGCACGCAGCAGCGCAGGCAGCCTCTGCGTAGGCATTTTGGCATTTTTCCCTCCCGAGCTGGGAAAGCCAGCGGGGTCTAAATGGGAGAGTCACCATTCTCCTCAGTTAATTCCTATGGAAAAGAGTGCGATATTGGTCAACGTGTGAAGCAGCCTCCTCCCTGCTCCCAAGGACCACTTCAGAGGACACATTTCAGCTCGCAGAGTGAAGCAGCAACCTCCTTCTCAGTGCAGACAAGTTGAAAGACTTGGTTCGTGGTCGGCACGAATGAACTCGATGCCCACCTGCTTCTCGGAGCGGCTCAGCACGACTGAGCAAGTTAAAATAAAAGTTATTCCGATTAACCCCCTTCTGTTGTCTTCCCCTCGGGGAGTCGCACTTCCACTCCAAAAGGCTGGAAATAAACTGTTTTTATTAAATCACATTCAATTACAGGAGTATTTATTAAAACCAATAACTGCAACTAGTAAGAATCCCCCTGTGCTTGTTTCTAGGTATTTAAATTAAGTTAAATGCACAATAAACTTTGCATTGTTTCAATTTACATGACCCCAGAGTCTTTAGACATCCCGTAGGCAAAATTCACAGACTTATAAACTGCTATTAAACATGAACATATGGTGGACTCGGCGTCCTGCACTGTTGCTGCTCTTAAAGGAGTGTTGTGAAGTGCCTTGCTGCCTCTAAATCCGCTAAAGCAGCCTTACACCAGGTCAAAATCCCCCTTCATCCCAAGGAAAGGTGCTTTATTACCAGCAATGTCTCCAATGAAGCAGTGACGTGCCAGGCTCCAGCTGCTTTGTTGGACCTGCATTTTCCACTGCAGATTCAACAATGGACAACTCATGGACCTCAGAGCCCACCAGCAGTGTGGATTTGAATGAGCTCATTGACTGACATGAGGAAGTTTCCTTACTGAAGGACACTCCTAGACTGCAGACTAGGAGGTGTTTCTCCTCATCTTAGAGCACCATCGCACCAAGTGCTCCCAGGGCGGCACCCAGGCTTCCTCACCCACCCAAAAGACCCAAGTGCTTCTTGGATTCAAACACAGTTTCCCCACCTTCATTCGCCATCTTCTCCCTCTTGTGTGAGATGCTCTGCAATCCGTTTGCTTGGTTTTCCATTCAGAATAGAAGCAAGTCGCTGAATTTCTTTGGCTAGTTCTCGATCCCACTCTTCCTTCTACTTTCTCCCTTTTGAGCCCCATTGCTGGATTTAGTTCAGTATCACGCTCAGGCAAATACTCAGTTGCATTCCATACCCTTAGTAATTCTGCCCATAACATTTCTGCCAGGTTCAAGGTTTCCTGAGCCACTTCTCACATCTGTTTTTTTGCACGTTTCACTGCAGTAGTGCCACTCAGTTTCCCCGGTAAAGACAACTTTGTGTCTTATAATAAGAGCAAAGCCTAAATTACACACAATATAACACATCTTCCCCATACAACAGAAAGTTCAGACAGTATTTTCTGAGAACTCTCAAATAGGGTCATTTGTCATTTCATGAGTTAAAATCAATTGAAAACGGGTTGGTAGCAACCTCCCTCAGACTCTAACCATATCTTCATCCCGCAGGCACAACTTAAGAGGAAAACACCATTTAAAAGACCAATTTAATCTGTTCCAGGACTTTAAAAAGAATAAAACCCTATTATTCACTCACCATAATTATACAGATATTACACGACCTCAGTAAAGAACAGAGTTAAGATTCTCTGGGTGAATTGATTGTGCATTTCCATTCCTTAACATGTTTGATTTCTCTTAAGGTTAACTTTAACTCTAGATATACTGCCTTTATTAAGTTTGTTTTGGAATAATTGCAATATCCTTGTAATGTGCCTAGTCCTAAATTACTTCCACATACTCTCATCCTTAACTCCATTTTAATAAAACTTTCATTCTGGAATATGTTTTAAATTATCCCTTTGCAGAATACAAAGAAAATTCAAGTTTACTTTGACTCTGTGACTCTTAGGAAATCTTTATTTGAAGTTGAATCACCTTTTAATGTGTCTGTTCATGTCTATTTTGCTTTGTGAAGTCCCTACACCACTTCAAAGGGTAGAGTGTGTCCAAGCAAGCTCATTTCTTGCTCTGAAAACCCAGACTGTACCGTTCCTACTTCTGCAATCCGTCTCCTATATGGTCTTGCTCTCATCCTAATATACAAAGCCCTGCGAACACTTATTCTGCTCCTATCAACCCAACTCAACACCACAATACTTGCGTAATATGCTGGTGCAGAAAGACAAACACTATTTATTCAGTCATCTTCGTTATCGCCTGTAATACCTGGGTTCTTCATTACTGGTCTCTCGCAAGTGTTGATTAAGTCACATACTGCTTACCCTCCTACCTGTAGGCATTACCTGGTAAAACTCGAAGAATGAAAACAATAATCCCAGTCCATCTCACAAGAATTTTGAAATGGCCTTACCAATAATCACTAGGCTCCTTTCAACAAACTTTATCTGGCAGCCAGACAAATCACCAAAGCCTGAGTGTATCTGTATTAAAAATAGAAGACCACAGGAAAATTCTCCAAAGAAATCTGGTACAAAGCCATAAAACTCAGATACTACTTATTAATTTTGACATTCTTCTCCAGCCAAATAGCATCATAACCATGGACTGTGTATAACAGGTGTGGATTATCCATATCTGAAATGGATAATGGCATATAATAATAGTTTTTAAGGTCCAAAAGGATCATTAGACCACCTAAACTGGTGGTAACACTCTGGTGTAACACAGGCAACACCATTTCACTCATCTGACCCTTGACTGAACTTCGTAACCTGAGCTATGTAGCTGCATAGGCTACACAATAATAATAAGCCCTTAAGGCTTATTTTCCAGAAAATTAGGGAGATGGCACATAGGCTGTTCCAACGGTTGCTCACACTCGGGATTGAAATGTAGCGCTGACATCCAGCCTCAAGTTATTTGGCTGCAGGTTCCCCTTTTGTTTTTTGGTTCTTTCTCTTCCCCCTCTTTCTCTGCTGCCATGAAGACCCCATGGTACCCAGCACAGCCTCTGCGTGAAGGCTTTTATCATGTTCACCCATCACCACTGGATCTGATTTGATAAACTAAGCAGAATAAACTCGAAAATTTTCAGATTTCTCACTGTAAAGCATCTTCTCCAATACTCCCACTACTGGTTCCTTACCAGCTCTCCTGACTCAGGTGAGGGCACAGATATCCATCCTTTCCAAGCTCTCCTCTCCAGGACCATGCAGAAGTCACTGATTATTTTTTCCCTTGTTTCCTTTCACTGTCAGTCAAAGACCAATTATTTCATTACAGCATCACCCAACCCAAAACTTAAATGCTCTGTTCTGAACAATATAAAACTAGTCAAAATACCACTGTAGGTCTAGACAAAAAATAAGTGGACCTAAATGGATGTTACAGCTTGAGCCCAAAAGACAGACATTACCAGCCTTCACGCTCGTAAGCTTTACTCTCTGGTTTGATTCTTAATCACCAAGCAGCTTGGCAGGCTGCACTATCCAGCAGCTATGAAACGCACGGGAAAGCAAAGGAAAAGTGTGCTGCTGTCAACTACTCTAGTTGACCTCAAAAAGAATAAAAAATAACAGATACTCAGCATTGCATCCTGTAACAACAGCTGCCAGTAGAGAAGGATCATGAAAAACAAAGGTAACTTTATACTTAAGGCACACTGCTTCCTTTCAAGCTGCAATTGTGATCACTGTACAAGCCTCTCATTTCATAAAATCTTGATAGTCTATGGCACTTGTTTTCTTATCCTCTGCTACTGAAACCTTTTCCTGTTGCCATCTGCTTCCAGAGGTCCATCTCCCCCATTCCTTGGACTGAGAAATAGTCTATTGCTCTTGCAGGCCTTACTTTTCAGCCAAAAACACGGAGAAAAACTAAAAAAACTGGCTAGCTCTAATGCTGAGGTGAGGAAAAACCATCTGCAAGCTTTTAAAAGCACACGTGCACACACATACAGATAAAACAAAGAAATCATTTCAAAGTGGAAGCTATAATAAGAAGGGTTTGTAGCAGAGTCAGAAAAACTTATGGCAGGAGGCCTGGAACAACCAACAGCAAAAGAAGAGGCATCTTCTCCATTTTTTTTCCTTTTGATAATTTAGATTCAACCACAGATTTGTCAAAAAAAGAAAAAAAAAATGTGGTTAGCGATAGCTGGCTGCTGGGCACAGCCATTAATCCAAAGGACCACGGTGACGTTAGAGGCAGCATTTTCCTCTGGTCTGGTTTCACAGAGGAGGGAAGGTGTCACTGCTCATTTAGTCTCTAGCCGCTGGGGGGAAAGAAACTCAATGAGCTGGACCAAAAGCAGAATTGTTTTTGGGATGCTGCAGAAGACGTGCATTTTTTAGCCTTTTATTGAACGCAAAACTGAACCAATCAGCAAACTTGACTATGTGTTACAGATCACAGTGTCCATGAACTGTCATTCTCTGACTATCAAGAATTGTTATATCAAAAATATAGTAATTAATCGTCTCTGGTGAAGTCAGCATGTACTTTATGTAACAATTTTGCTTTTTCTCGCTGATAACATGGTGTAACAGAGCAGCAGGGGAGGCTACAACCTGCTCAGTCATTTTCCCAGGATGAGCATCGTCCCTTGCCTTGTGCCTGGGCTGACCTCATGATTTCCCAAATGTGCCAAATCCAGCAGGCTACACTGCAAACATCTCCTGCTGCCCACTGATATAGCACCTGATGCAAAGAGTGGGTATTTCCACCTGGTGGAAATGGTTGTAAGGTATCTTAGCACCCTCTGAGGTCAGCATGAGCATTTTATTTAGGTTTTCTTACTGGAAAGGTTTTCCAAGCTTGAGGGCCACCAAAAAAAGACGGTTCTATAAAGAGGACCCATAAACACGGTCATGGGTAATTGCCAGTGACTCACTTCATCTGACACAAATGATTAATATTAGACCAATTATATCTTACAAATTTTATCTTCCGCTCCTTTGCTCTGCCAAGGAAAGGCAGATGGCAAGTCAGCCTAAAACTAAGACGAGAAAAAAGAAAAAAAGCCCTTCAAGACAAATAAGTGCAAACTGACCTACTTCCAAACGAGAGTTTTAAAGAGTTCTGGTTTTTAATTACAGTTGTATTAAAGCAACGTCTCCTCAAAAACTTGTAATAATATTAGAAAGAACTAACTTGAAAGCTCAGCAAAACAACAGACACCGGGATGGACGGGCTGAGCCAGCCCATGTGTTCAGTTTTGCTGATGCTTGGAGCCAGATGTAAGACTGCGGCACGAGTACAGGCACACCTCCCTGGACAGACCTCAGCAGCTTCTGGCAACCTAAAATTAGAGGTTTCCTGAGCCACGAGAAACAACTGTGCCTTTGTAAGTAATACCTCGTGAAAGGTTTTTCATCCACCACTTTCTGCAGCCCTTTTGTGAGCACATTTGGGCAGAGCAGCCCGTGGGTGCTGAGCGGTGCAACCTCAAGACGTTCTCCCTCTTGTTTGCTCTCAGCTTGCTGCGGGTTATCTCACTCAAAGTCTGTAGACCTGTTAGCAGGCACATCCATGAAAGATCACTCCTTTCCACCTTCTCTTTTAGCCGCTTTGGAGCCTTCACACACCTGGCGTTTCCACCTCCAGCCCCTTTCCAAGCTGCCGTCCTTGTCCAGCTGATCTCCTCCCACCCAGAAGCCGTGCCACACACTTGATCATCACCATCGCTTCGCCGTAGCTCCCCCGGTGCCGCAGCCCTGTGATCTCGTGATGGGCATATTTTCGCGTGCCTGTGTTATTTTTGCAGTCTCAGTGTCTTGGCACAAGGGTGATGTTGATGACTCAGCCTTGCACAGCACACACACAGACGGACGCGCAGCCGCTGTGCAAGGGGAATGCGCGCTTCGAGTCAATTCACCGTTACGTACGTGCTCTCAGCCGCGGGACCCTCCTCCTCAGCACGCTGCCAAACTTTAATGATGCAGTATTTAAACTTTCGTAATGGGGCTCTGCCTCCCAGCAAATTAATTACCATCACTCTTTATTTCAGGCCAAAGCAGAAATAGCTATTATTTCTCTGGATCAAACACTTTGCTTTAGAAGTTTAGTGAGGAAAATCTCAGTTTTTATGGGACGAGTAGAGATGCATTTGTGTTAGCCTTCTCAGGATGCTCTTGGTGTCAGAGCTGTGGATTCAGGGTGGGATGTCCCTGTAACTGCGGCTGCGGCAGCGCCTGTCACTGCATGGGGAGGCAGGGGCATGGCTACGTGGTATATGAAGTGATATACGAAAGGGAAAAATTGGGAGCCACTGGCCGGGGAAGACAGAGATGGACCAGGACAGACAGATGATGTGGGAAAAATGAAGGTGAAGGCTTGTGACATCCCCTTGCCCCACACCTGGGACTGGAAGTGTCACCACTTCAGGGTGCTGCAAGTATCTGTAAAAAAACCCACGGGCAGTCTTAGCCCCTGCTAGCCCTGCCGGCCTTGCTAAATACATAGGGGAAAAAATAAAAATTAAAACTAAAAATAGTAATAATAATAATAAAAAAAAGAAAAATCAACACTAAGAATACTAAGGCTGCAAAGTCAAACATTCAACCTTAGAAAATGCCAAAAGTTCCAACCATACAAAACTTAATTCATCCCTGATTCACACATTTATTTTCTTCAGCAATTTTCTTGTGTCTGGATCTAGGCACCAGAATGTGCATCTGCTCCTTGACATGGGTCCCACAGTAAGACCCCACTGAATCCCACCATAAACATACATGCTCCCTCATCACACACAAGCTCCGTTTAAGTTATCAGCACAGTAATTCACTCTGTTTATTGCCTAGCACACAAAGGCATCCTGGCTCCTATCCCCATACAACGGAAAAAATAATGGGAATAACAACAGAAAACCCCTGTAAACCCCAGTGATTTAAAGAGTGCCTTTGTGTGAAAAGACAGCAGCACCGGCACAGTGTGCTGCTGTATAAGGATGTATAGGAACGGGTAGCAGGGTGCACACACACAGCTCCCCATAAAGGCTTACCCACAGGACCCATCTGTAGAAAAGGAAGAGAGGCCCAGAAAGCAACTCCCTGCAAAAGAAAACCATCAGCAATGCATCATTTCTGCCACAGCTTTACAACTTTGCTGTTCCCCAATTCTGTTGTTCCCAAGTTTTGGTTATTTTCATCTCTTTTTTGAAACTGGGGAAGAAATAAGGGACCTCTGCAACAACATGCTTCTGGGAATTGTACCAGGAAACCCATCTGCACTTTAAAAATCCTGGTAGTGTTATTGGTTTTGCATGAACTTTGTGGTGCAAAGCAAATGGGAGTCTCTCAAGACTTTCAACATTCAAATATAATTCCATTAGTTTTCAATTAGCAGTTTGCCCACGTACGTGCAAAATAAATTGATTTAGCACCTTAGTCCTGAGATACCAAAATCTAAATGGAGGGTTTTTTCTTCCTCTATTGTATCCTGTCTGCAAATATTAGTTACCATAACGGAATATCACGTAAATCAAATAACCGCCTCTCTTTCATAATCACACTGGCAGCTGCAGTGCCATGTTTCAATGGCTATCCACTGGAACTCATTAAGAAAGCATTATGTATAGTAAATTAAAATGCAGGGTCTCTGATCTGCAGACAAAGGGATGACAAAGCTTATCAAATGTGTGCTGTGGACTTCTCATTAACTCGGGGCTTTAAATGGCATTGTCCTCTCCGAGCAGGTTCCTGCGCTCGAGGATATTTCGGTTTGTAATGAGCAGCCTGTATCTGGCCTCGTGGAAATTGCTCTGAAGAGAAAGCTGCGTTCCTTAATCAGAATAAGAAGAAATTTTGATTGGGATGAGATTGTGCTCCGAGCCAGCTCTGAGAAATTTGGCTGCTGCAATTTGGTTACTGCTGTTACCAGCAGTGATTCCCTCTCAGCAAGCGGAGCTCACCAGGGACAAGCGGCGTCTGTGAGGGGTCGCAGCCCCCGTCATGGGGGGACGCGCTGCTGCAGTGGGGCACAGCAAGGGCCTGGCCCCACCGAAACCACCAGTGGAGCTCCCCGGGTCCACAGGAGGGTTTCCCCTGCGTCCTCGCTGGGGACCAGGACCAGAATCCATCCCTTTCTGCTTGCAGGACCGTGGGGTTCCTGCTCTCAGTGTCCCCTTTCCCTAGCACAGCTTGGCAGCTCCGGCATCGTGCTCCTGATGCTCCAGCAGGGCCGCTGCCATGGGTGGAGGCATGAGGCTTTCAGAGCAACGCGGGGAAGTTAGTCACGCACTGCACAACGCTCGTTCCTTAAGCAAATCAAATCCTTTTCTTATAAAATGTCACCGGTTAGTTCCACAAGCTGTGACAGTCTTCTGTTTTTCACTCCAATTTCATGTTATGGGTGATTGTCTTTTACATTATAGATGTGTACAAAGCTTCTACACCTCACAACACGATAAGCCATTGTAAAAACAGCCTGAAATCCCAACAGCCGACACAAATTTTCCCAAGTTCAATGCAGGGATGCACAGAGCATTTCTCAGTGCATCTGACAGATGCATAATTAGCTTTGCCCATAAGCTTTGCTATAATACTGCTGGACTTGCACTGAACATGACAGCGCAGACAACACTCATGTGCTTCAGTAGATCTCTGATTTCCCCAATGACACCTCTCTTTGAAGAACATCATTCATTCACCAGAAAATTAAAAAACACATCAACAAACTGCCCAGACCCAGACAAGTGCTTAATTATCTACAGCCTCTTTAATACAACTGGGGGCATCAACACATACGCCCCATGCCTCACCTCCGAAACGAAGAAGAACCAAATCCACCTCCCAGAGATCATTTATTAAAAACTGCCATCGAAAATTCATCTGGGCTGCAAAATTCACAAGCAGAAAAATGTAGGGAAGGAGAAAGTGCTAGGGACAGAGAGGTTAATAGCTGTTCTTTAAACCCCAACTAGTGAACATGGCTCAGACCTTAATAATTGAAGGAGAAAATTTCCTATCTATTTTCAATGCATTTTTCTATCTATTTTCAGTGCATCTGAGTAATTACTTTTTGTTACTTTCCAGTGCTCGGCATGCTGACAAGCAGTGGTATGTAAAATAAAGAACAGCAGCAAAAGAAATCACGCATGGCAGTGTCATGTGTTAAAACTGCAAAAAGCTGTATCTGAACAGATGCCAACACGGAGGTTTCCTGTTAGGGAGAAGCCACCGTAATGCCAGAGAAACAATCTCCAGGTTTCAGCTCCGTCAGCTTTTCCAAACCCAAATTAAGGCACTGGCAAGACGTGTATTCCTGTGGTCGCCCCACTTCCATGTGCTAATGCCTCCCTCCTGCAGAACCTGGACCACAGGTACGTTGCTGGCAGATTAATGAAACTGGGCACCCACATCAAAGTCACTTGGTTTGTTCAGCCCAGAGCAGAGGAGACTGAGGGGAGGCCTCATGGCGGCCTGCAGCTTCCTCACGAGGGGAGCGGAGGGGCAGGCGCTGATCTCTGCTCTCTGGTGACAGCGACAGGACCCGAGGGAACGGCATGGAGCTGTGTCAGGGGAGGTTCAGGCTGGGTGTTAGGAAAAGCTTCTTCACTGAGAGGGTGGTCAGGCACTGGAACAGGCTCCCCAGGGCAGTGGTCATGGCACAGAGCCTGACAGAGTTCAAGAAGCGTTTGGACAACGCTCTCAGACACATGGTCTGATTTTTGGGGTGGTCCTATGGGGACCCAGGAGTTGGACTTGATGATCCTTGTGGGTCCCTTCCAGCTCGGATATTCTATGATTCTATGATTCCTATTTTTCACAGTCAGCTCCTCCTGAGCATGACCGACCTTGCCGAGAAGCGCAGCCAGGCGTCTTCCCACATCGCTTCGGCCTCTCTGTGTCTCTGCGCGTGGACTCTCATCACGCACGGATGGGTGGGTTATGGGTGGCTTCATTTAAATTTTCTCCTAGTTCCGTAGTGTGGCTATTTAGCAAGTATTTCTGTTCAGTGCAAAGGTGTCAGAGGGGCAGGCACAGCTCTCATGTGGAGGATGCTCAGCAGATGCTCCCTTGCCTCAGCAGGGACATCACACGAGGTGGTGGGAGCAGGGGAGCTACGGCCCTTGTGGCCCCCAGCTCTCCTACAGCAAAACCAAAGCTGGGATTAAAATCTGGAGTCCTCCTGGAGTCAAACTTCTGGAAAACTTTGTTGTGTTGCAAGAGACCATGTCTGAGTCTGTCAGGGAAAATCACCCCAGAGGAAAGGGCTCTGTGGTCAGACCACATCAAACCGTCGAGGTCCTGTTTCATCCCTCAAAGTCCCACAAAGTCCAGCTGTGCAGTGCCATCCAAAAGGCCTTAATTGTGTGACTTGTCCCTTCCTTTTTCTCCCCCTCTTGGCTGTCTTCTGCTGCGAGACTGAGAAGGTCTTTGTATTTATTCACGCTTAAGGGAGATAACAACGTAGCCAGACAAGGAAAAATACAATGAAGATTGCAGCCCCTGAGCTTTGCCAAATGAGTGAAGCTTATACAAGCATTACAGTTTTCTCCACTGCACACAGATGTGACTGAGGATGTGGAATAGTTAATGCTCTTCTTAAATACTCATATGACATTATTTATTACTGACTGACAGTGTGGAGGCTACAAGACCCTGCAGAAGCAAAGACAGGGAAAAACCTTGTGATGTGAGGCCCCACTCTTGCAATTTGGCACACACTTAACACTTCACGTGCCACACAACTTTCTCAGAGTTACCTCATTCCTTAACTGAGCCAAAAGATTTGTACAATGTCAGTAAAGGAGATAATTTTGATGCCAACAACACTGGAAAAACAGGAATTCCTGACAGCTTATTAGAACTTCTAGCTAATAAGGACCATGGATACAGAAGGACACAAAAAGGGCAAGTTGGATTTATCAAGAATTTGTGTGTTTTAGGATTTGGCTGAGCATGTGACTCCCTGGGGATGCAGCACGGGCTTCCTGTGCTGCTCATCCAAACTACAGGATGGAGCCATGTGGGGTTAATGCCGGGCGAGGGCCCAACCTTCCTGACAGAATAAATACACAAAACTGTAAAAGCCGTGAGTGGTTTTAATCTACACTGATGTCCTTGTGGGGCTAAGAAGGCCAAGGCAGACCTGAACTGAGCCATGCCACCAGGCAATGAGGACACCGCCACAGCTGAGGCATTTGATCACTTATGACCCCAGGTTATAGCAAACAGACCGTAAAAATGTTCAGATGTGGGGGTTGGTTTGTTTCTGTAAACACTTCCTTTTTCTTGTGGGTGTCACTAGATGGCAGAGTCCGTCACCGGGCTTCCTAATGACACATTCCTACAGCTTTCAATATTTGGATTTCAATTAAGCTGTAAATTCCTGAGGTTTTCAGTGGCGATCTCTGGGGTAATTACAAAATCAATGTCCTTTAAAACAAACAAAGAAAGCTTACGGGTTAATGATATGAGAGATCGATCCACCTTAATACACTCTATGTTTGGGACGATGACATAAATTTAACCTTTGATTTAAAAATTATTCAAAATACCATGCTCAGAGAAGTCACTATTTGGTGTTGAAATGACCCAAAGGGTTGAACTTCACTGATGCTCTCCAGAGCAAAGGCAGCTGGAAAGCACAAGCCCCTCTTGCTGGGAAGCTTCCCCTTGCCAACACAGAGCAAAACACCCCAGCCTTAACAGTTAATCTGCACCTCATTAACGGCCTGAAGTTATCCATGGTTGAAGATGATGAGGAAAACTCACCAATAACACATAAACTGGGAAGCAACTCTCACAAATCCAGCATGAAAAGTCTGCAGAAGCTGCATCGGCCCTTCATTTAAATCCCCTGGGCTGAAAACAGGCTTTAACACACTGCTGCTTTATTGTGTAAGGCCCATTTAAAATATAAATAACGGGGACTGAACTCAGTCAAGAGACTGAACCATGTCCTCAGCATACCTGGGTGCGCAGGGACCCCCTGCACCACCTGGGGTCGGAGCATCGGTGCCATGGGTGATGTCCTCGGGGCTTTGGCACACGCTGCCTGCCCTCTTCTTCANCCCACCTGGGGTCGGAGCATCAGTGCCACTCACCTGCAGCTTGGTGTCTCCTCTGGCTCCAAATTCAGTCTCCAACACATGGCCACGATTGCCAGTCGCCACAATTTATATACGTGCATGCAAAGACGTGCACGCAGGTATAGCTTACGTATGTGCAGGAACAGGAGAGAGCAGCTCCACCATTGGAACAACAGATTGCTCAAAATAAGCAGAATCCTGCTGTGCATGGCTCTGGGTTGTTTTGTGTTTGTTTCTGTGCGTTTTCCAGTAAAGATCCCCTTCATAATATAATGTACTGTAGGAAGCTATACATTCGCTGTCTGTTTGTTAAAGCTCTTGGAAAGGAAGACAGAGGCAATTCTTACAGCAGGCAGAGTTCAGCTAAAAAATTCTGTCTTTTCCAAAAAAAACCCCAAAAAAATAAAAACAGGGTTTACATAGCTTGTGGAAAACTATTCCCAATGAATTCAAACCCCTGTAACACCTTCATCTTATTAGCCTACTTACCAATCACTTCCCTCCCCATGATCACAAAGCGCTCAAAAAACAAACCAAGTTGGAAAAGCGACGTGTGCTGCTCTACACGATAACCCATCATTGCCCCCCTCGTGCCAAGGGAAAGCCCGTGTGTTTCAAGAACCGTTCCTTTATTTTTCTCCGTAACCGCTGCCTGATGGGACAGCCAGTCTTGCCAAACCCTCCTTGGTCTCCGGTGCTGCAGATGGCCCAGGGGCACCACAGGTGATGTCCTCGGGGCTTCGGGACACGCTGCCTGCCCTCTTCTTCATGCTCCAGTCCCTCTCCTTCCCCCTTGGAGGTATTTCCCTCTCTGTAGCAAAAGGCGGGTCCCAAGGAATCCAATCACCTCCTTAAAAACTGTTAATTTTAATTAATCTCCCCAGCATCAGTGAAAGTAGCACCATGCTTAAATGCAGACTCGAAGACACACCTTCGAAGTCCAGTCCTGCTTTGCCCCTAACGGATGCCGAAGCTGTACCCTTGAGGATATGACCACAACTGGTCAACAGTAGAAATAAATGACAATAAGGGATTGGTGAGGAAGTCACTATTGCAGTGATCCTAACGTAGCTTTGCTGGATTTGGCTCCAGTGCTTAGCACCAACGGCACCCATGGCAATACCCGTAGGAAAAATGGCAATTTCAGAAAAGACGAAGCCAGCTGTTTCACTGACTTGATCTCGCTCTCTCTAGAAAACTGCTGCACTGGAGTTTACTCCTAAGTAATGAGGGGGTTTGTTGTTATTCACAGATAGAGAATGTATAAAGCCACATGCATGCAATTATACTATGTTTTATATTGCCTGTCTGTTTCCTAAATTATTTTCCCTTGGGATTGGATATTGTACTGTTACTATATTTGTTCTCCTGATATTTATATTTCTTCAGATTTATTGCAAAAATCCTGCAACAGATTATAAATTTCTGGCCAGGACTGGAATTTTTTGAGAGAAATGTTTTGTTACATTTTGATAGAAGTGTAATTACAAAAATATAAACATGCAATTTACATACAATAGATATTAAAAAAGTCAGCATGTAACCCACTTAAAATAGTTGGCAGGATATTTATCTAAACTGTTTCAATTTAATGCAGATGTGCCCTAACAAATAAAATGTGCTTTGAAATCTGTCGTCATCCCCAGCCAGATATCCAGTTGATCATACCCTTAAGTTGCTGTATATTTAGCATTATAAGAAAATGTTGAGGACACTGATGACTAATTGTTCTATTAATCAGCAAAGCTGGGGAGGGACTCTTTGTCAGGGAGTGTAGTGTTAGGACAAGGGGGAATGGCTTTAAACTAAAAAAAGGTAGATTTAGATTAGACATAAGGAAGAAATTCTTCGCTGTGAGGGTGCTGAGGCACTGGAACAGGCTGCCCAGAGAAGCTGTGGATGCCCCATCCCTGGAAGTGCTCAACGCCAGGCTGGATGGGGCTTTGAGCAACCTGGTCTGGTGCGAGGTGTCCCTGCCCATGGCAGGGAGGTGGAACCGGATGGTCTTTAAGGTCCCTTCCAACCCAAACCATTCCATGGTTCTGCAGTTCTTTATCTAATGTTCATCCCTGTCATATAGTCCTGGTGATGCACTACCCAATAAAAATTAGCAAAGGGCCCTGCTAAAATTTGCAAAACTCAGAATATTAATTAAACCCAAATAAACAGCATCAACACAGAAAGAAAAAGGACAAAAAATAACAGCAAACCAGTACCTCATCCCACCAGATAAATAACAGCCCTTTCTATAAGTACAGATAAGTTGTCTATCTTTTTGTTATCCCCAAAACGCTGCCGTTCTCATGCTGGCAGCAATTTTAGAGATTTTGATTTGTTGCATTTAACAGGAGCAAACCTTTATGGAATTTAACACAGTTCAGCTGTACCAGGTGCCTGAGCACGATGCCTGTGCCATGAACATTTGCCTCTGCCACACTGAGTGTTTTTTCTACAGGTCAGCAGCAAATGCATTTCAGGAATTTCAGCTACTGGCATCATCTGCCAAGGGTCAGACAGCTGGGCAGAAGGAGGAAAGGTCATTTTTAAGAATGAAAAACATTCTTTTGCATTCATTTTTCCTAATGTTAGTATAAAGTCTTGGAACTGCCCGGTAAAAATACGTCAGACCAAGAGTAATCACCAACAAACTTCCACAGCAAAACAGCTTTAATTGCTATTACAGAGAATTGGAGCTTAAACCCCAGCACATTTGTAGGTGCTTGGTCAGAGCAAGCTTTCACTTGGGGATTTGCAAAGACCGCAAAGCTTTTTAAAACCAGAAGTGCCCCATGCAAGGCCAGCAGCAGCTCCGCACAAGCCTCCCATGGCTGTCCCATGCAACAGCATCACCAGTGTCACTTGGAGAGGGGCCACCCTCCCTGCCACGACCCCAGGTCTGATGCAAACCTCCCAAAAGACTGACCCAAAACGAAGCTGCACCATCCGGGAGCACGAGCCGCCCCTCGGGGTCATTGACAGGGCACCTTCCCAAAACGATGGCTTCGGAAGTGACCAGCTCGCTGGGGGTCTCACTGCAGTCGGTGGTGATTGAAGGTTGAGGAGCAATTCCGTCTGGTGTTGAACACTTCGGAGCAGCGTTTACTGTCTCCGGGTAATGATTTACAGGGTTTGATTACCCATTTTTCATTAGGACCCAAAGTGAGATTAAAATGTTTTGGAGGCAACTGCTCATATCAATCTGCCGGGCGCGGGCTGGCAGCGTGGCTGTCACTCCGGCAGCGGTGGCACGCCAGCTGCCAGCACCGCTCCGAGGGGGAACCATTAAAAGCAAATACCTCCTCGTAAGATAGGCTGGAGACAGGGAGAATTACGGCCAGCCAAAGAGGGTTTCTGAACGCTGGCCAACACACACACAAAAGCAGCCAAAATGCACTGACCATCTTCTGCTGATTTCATCTCAGAACGGAAAAAAAAGAAAGCCTGAAAGCACCAAAACAATACCAACGCTTTCTGTAAGAATAGCACATCTACTTGAAATATCTGTATTTAAATCACCCGTTCCTTTGTGCCTAATAAGAAGCAGAAATTAAAGCACGGGCAGGATTCGGACAGGCGGGATGGAGCTGCTGTGGCGAGGCACGGAGGACGTTCAGCTCCGACGAGGGAGCGGTGGGACGCGGGAGCAGTCCATCCCTTTCCAAGGGATTTTGGAAATACCTGAACAAGTGCCGTTACTGACGGTAGCTACATCTGGGTGCCGGATCCAGCACAGTGAGAAATGCAGCTCGGAGGGGTGTTGGTGTGCTGCGCATCGAAACTAAATAAATCATAATTACAGACTACTTTGCTCTGTCACAGGGGGAGACAAACATTGCTTTCTCTGCCTGTCTGCCCACCCCCATGCCTGACATTACATTTTTTTTCCCTCTGAAAATGAAAAATAAAAACAAAAGCCTTTACTGTAATAATTTACTGCTGGGGTCAAGAACATGCTCCAGGGGTGGTAGTGGCAAAGAGGAACTACAGTGGGAATACAAACAGATACTTTCCTCCTAAACTGCTTTGATGTGCCATTCCTACGAAGACTGGCTTTCTTCCCTTTATAGCTTTGGGCCTCTGAAGACTTTACACTTTTTTTTTTCCTTCTTTTTTTCTCCCAGATATCCTTAATGCAGGACCCTTTCCTGACCTCACAGTAATAACAAACAGGAGATGAAAAATCCATGTGCCTCCTTATCAAAGCCATCTGCAGAATTTAAGCTTTCATTGAAAAATAAAAATTAAGCTTCTAGCCTTTAAAGGTCGTAGAGATAACCTTCTCTACGTGAACTGATCCACAGCCATCCTCTATTTCTACAGAAGGATAACTCCCGTGTCAGATTTCCTCAGGTCCATAACTGCTCCCCCTAGTCAAACTGACTATTTGGGGAAAACAGTTTCTCAGATAATGCTCTCTTGTCTTTCCCAAGTGAAATAGCATCAGTTGCTCCCCACTGATGTTTAAAGCTGATAAGCAGAGGCAAAGTAAGGCTTTTGCTGGAATCTCCACAGATTCACAGGACCCAAACGTGAACCTCTATAACAAACATACATGTTTGTATCCGAGCTCAATACCCATGAGTCCCATTACAGCTCACCAATAGAAAACACCACTTTTGGGCAGGATGCATCTTGCCAACCTCCCACGCCTGCAGGCTGGGGCAGGCACATCTAGGTGCGACTCCTCAGACACGTTTTAGACACTGACCTTAAGGTGAAGTGCTCTCAAGACACCTGAAGCTGAAATTAAGAATAGCCTTGGTGCTTATAGCTCCTACTGGAGATGAAGCAGGGAAATGAGTACAGCAAAAATGGGGGACATAGCAGGGAAAATACAGCAAGAATGACTGCCCCAGATGACGGATGAGCCCCGCAGAGGAGATGAAATTTTCCCAAGTCCTCAGTTAATCACAACAGGGAAAAACCTTCCCTCCCTTCAAACAGCCATTGCTGTGATGTTGACCACAGAGACAAGCCTTGCTGGCCAAATTGGTAGCAGCAAGCATTCACTCATCGTGTTCATTCTCTTATCTCCAAATGAGGTCCCTCTCTCCCCAGGGAGTGGAGAAGAACGGAAAAAAAACAAAGCAAACAAATGAAAACAGACACACAGAGAGACCCAGCACATCCCCAGGTAATTACATATTGAGAAAGAAAGTGGCCATTCATCCATTCTGACCCTGGCAGCCAACAAGTTCAAGAGGAGAAATATGGAATTGATTTTATTTATCAGCAGCACAGAGAGCCACAAGTATTAAAAATTTCCTGAAGGCTATGCAGGTAATCTTCATTCTACTCAAGGGCCATCGAGGGCCAGGATGAGCAGGTGGATATATGACTTCCATCTTTCAAGGTCAAGAGCATGAAGCACAACTGCCCACTAATACCTATATGTTTTTCTTTTTCAGAAATAACTAATCCCTGTGAAAGTCTCCAAGGCATGGGTTCATTACCTTCCTTTGTAGCTATTCTGATTTTTAATGACTTTTGTTAGTAAGAAACAGTAATATTTCAAAGTAAAAGATTTCTCACATCGACTTGCAGTCATCGCATCTTGTCATGCTTTCACCAAGAAAACCACAGAGATGTCAGCCTTCAACAGCTCTCCTGAGTGTATCCACATGGAGGGGTGAAGACACTGACCAGCCCTCTCTTTAATAAAAGCAAATACATTGAGATCCTTGCTTTTTTGCCTTTTTGCAGTGACTGAAGTCTCCTCTGATCTCTGTTCAGTACACGCATTGCCGGCACTAGAATATGATAAGTTTTTTTGGTTGTACCCACTTCGGAGAGAGAATCTCTTCTTGGTTTCTCCTTTTATGCATCAGAGGATTGAATTAGCCCTTTTTGCTACAGCTCTGCACTGGGAGATAACCTTCTCGCTTTTAGTACCTTCACCTATCTTTATGTCATCTGCTAAGATTTCATATCCCTGCCTAGGTTCCTGCTAAAAATATCGAGTAACATCAACCCAAGAACTGTTCCCAGAGGTATCTAGTGAGAAACAACCTCCCCACTGATCTCTCCCCCCACCAACTACAATTTGACACACGTCATGAAACTGGTTTTTAATCCACATAGTCCGTGCTGTTATGTCTATACAAGCTTAATCAAAAGATCTGGTGTCACCATGTCCAATGCCTTGGAGAAATGCAAGTACATTGCAACAGCAGACTTTATGTTATCAAGCAGGGCTCTAAATCTTGGACTGGCAGACTATCTTTATAGATGCAGGATTTTCATAATGGAGTGATATCAAGGGAGCTTTTGCTGTACCTAACAAAATGGAGAAGTATGAAGGAAGATGCAGGAAAGGGACTGAAAGAAAACAAAAATAGTTCCAAAAAGAAGCATGTATGGAACAACAGATAAAGGGGAATAACGAAGAAAATGAAGACAAATTCAGATTGAATTCAAACTGAATATTTTGTTCACAGTAAGAGTAAAAAAAAAAAAAAAATCCATCATATTAATCTGAAAATTGGTCTATTGTTTCCTAGACTAAAACTATCCATCTAAGTGATGAAAGAATCACTGAGTAATGTATCGTTTCCATTATTCAGAAAGATTAATAATGGTCCTTTAGGGTCTTAAATTCTTTGACTTTTTCAGACAGAAT
Source organism: Anseranas semipalmata (assembly GCA_013399115.1). Classification (NCBI taxonomy): domain Eukaryota; kingdom Metazoa; phylum Chordata; class Aves; order Anseriformes; family Anseranatidae; genus Anseranas; species Anseranas semipalmata. Next base: position 1,056,542 of record VXAA01002382.1, read on the forward strand.
AAGTCTATGCCTATGTTAACAATAGCATGAGGCAATTGGAGCCGGTCCATAAGGCAAAATAACTAGTACTGAGGACCCCAAAGCCATACTGTGCATTGGGGAGATGTGCTCCAGCCTGCTCTCGTGGCCGCATGTCCATGCTGCTGGAGTGCACCAGGTGCACCTCTCCCCATTCAGCTTCCAAAACAGAGGCCTGTTTGGGTACTCTGAGACCACTCCCCAGCTTGAACAAAAGCCCAGTAAGTGGGGACAACCAGATCAGCTTCCAAAAAACCCTCTTGATCCAAACAGATCCATGCAAGTGCCTACAGCCTGAAGAGTTAAAAGGAAGATGAAGGCTAGATGCGAAAGGTGAGCAGAGATCACCGAGATGACCTGACCATTTTATGAGTCAGGGCCACAAGTTCTTTACTGATGTTGTATTTTGGGGCTGACTCTACTGACAAAACGCAAAGCTGCTGGTAACAGGCCTAAGTAGGAGAACATCATTAATAAGCTCACCAGTAACAAAAACACCTAGAGGACACAACTGGCACTGTGTCCCACCACATCAGCCACTGCAGAAACGGTGGGACGGTGCCTCAGAAAGACTGTACAGCTTGGTGAGCTCACTTCAGGATATTAAAATACAGGTACCCGAGTCTGCAGGAGTTATGGTTGGTTGTGTCACGTGTAACCCCCAGGACGTGCCCAAGTGCTCGCTCCCACAGCTCAGTGCTTCCTGTAACCATCGTGTAGGAGAGGAACACAGTCTCACCACGAAGTCCTCAATGTAGATGAAAACCAAGTATAAGGCACTTACTTGGACGACAGCTCCCACAAAATACCGCAGTATTTCTAAACACTTTTCTTTCCCCACTTTACGCCAATTTTTTTTTCTTCTGGTACTCTTTGTCTGAAATTGTCTGAGCTTTGGCCAATATACTTGATTATTTCTATTTTTACCACAAACAAAAAAGGCATCATCCGTGGAGCAGGGCACACCACTCTTTTTTTTTT